>CM051500.1:6002673-6007673 GCA_028031935.1 Paedocypris micromegethes | reverse complement strand
CAAAAATATATTTGTTTCTGTATGATTTGTACATCAACTTTGCAGTAAGATTAACAGTATGCCAAATGTTTTTTACAGTTTATTTAAAAAAAAATACTACCTGATGAAAGTCATAAACATTTAACTCACGTAAGAAGTAAACTTAATACTAACATGTATTCAAAGAAACAATACTTTATATGTAATTCTGTTCTTTTTAACAATGCTTATAGTGTAAATACGGTAAGATACTGTGCATTTACTAAAATTGCATGTTGAATGGAATGGAATATTGACAATATAAATGAAGTATTGCACATTATGCAATATTCTGGTTGTGAGCCACAAAAACGACCTAGAATTTATTTAGATTTAAATTAATTTTAAATGGTATTCTGACTATTTTAATATTATAATTAGTCTTATTTTCCTTTAAGTCATATAATACATGGAACAGTTCAACAGTTCTAGAATATTCCATGTGATCAGTGAGTGGTTACTGGGATTAGCCCGTGGACACGGAGACAAAATGATGGCCCACGGCTTGGTCACCTAGAGCACATGCAGGTCATGGAAAAGCCCCCTCTTCCTTGAGAGGTCAAAGGTCGACGAGCATCATGGCCGCCCGCTCAAGTCCGCGTGGTTTTGTTTTTTTGCTATTTTACAAAATAAAAAACAAAAGCCATCCTAAGCCAAAGTACTGCAACCCAAAACGTGCTGGAAATGATTCCTCAACGGGAATATTGATGAGAAAAAAACCCTTCCATGTTGAAAATAACATTGTCGTCTCCGGGATGTGGTTTAGTCGCAGCCCTTTAATTTTCAGGTTTAAGCCTGGCCTGCGTCAGCTCGACCCCCGTGCTGAACTCTGAAAATAAAAAATAAAAGATCTCTATCATCACCATGGATTTATTCTGTTTTAATTGCACTTTACATGCAAGGATACATAAATATGAAAGCCTCAGGGAGCTTTGTTTACGTAGGCCCAGGGTTTGTGAAGGCTCGAGTGCTGTATTGATCCGGGTCAGCACAGTCTCCAGGTCTAATCCCGCTCAGTGGTTCTGATCAGAGCCGCCTCACACACTGAGATGCTGGAGAAGCAGACGACGAGCGGCACTTTAGAACCCAATACCTCAGGAATCCACAGGTAATGTTTTACTCCTGTCATTATCCGGCTGCACCGTCAGCACAGACAGCATTAAAATACCGCAGTTATTAAACATCAAACTTCAGCGCTCGGCCTGTCACAGAAAGAGACCTTTGTACCTCTGTGTTTCTGCTCGCGTGTGTGTGTGTGTGTGAGGGAGAAGGATTCCTGTTAACTCGGCGTGTTACATGAAGGAGTGTTTAGAGTATCCCGTTTCTCCTCGGATCCTGTGGTGGGTTTTCATGTTCCTGGGTGGATTGAAGTCCTGTAATGTCTCATAAGCTTGAGTCAATACAGGTTTTCACTGTTAGCTTGTGTTCCTGAAGACCACCAGCTCGACTTCTTCTCAGAAGGGAGTCTGTTTGTTGTACTGGAGATCCTGCTAAACGGCGGATGGAGAGGAGAAACGGCTCAGAAGTCTATAAAACGATCTTTTCTACGGGTCTGCTTAATTGATGGTGAACTTGGAAAGTGGAGCTGCTGTAGGGGAAAACAACCTTCTTGCTCCTGATGCATTAGCAAGACTGAGAAGTTTAATGGTTGCGTTTCCGTCGCCACCGGCCTGACAAAACAAGGAAGGCATAAATAATAAACTCGGCTTCCTGAGGATGCTCGCCTCTTTCAGCGTGCGCACTAAGATGCTTTTCTTCTCATATTTAATGTCACCTTCAGAAATGTTTCCTCTTTTAGCCCATGGGAGGTTGTGTTTTTTCCCTTTCTGCTGCACAAAGTGTTGAAAATAGAGTGGCGAGACGAACCAGAACAGAAGCAGGAAGCGAAAATCACAGTGACCTTTACGGTAACTTGCCGTTTTTCTTTGACCAATCGTTTTGTTCAATGGGCGTGAAAGTGATCCGTACACAGACATGTGCTATCAGCCACCGTGACTTCACAGAGCCCGTGTCCCAAAAGAAAAAGTCTGTGCATTATGAGCGTAATAACTATCATCTGTTTGTACAGTCTGGAGATGGGAAGATTAGAGGGCAGTGTGTCTCCTTTGCTGTATTCGTTAAGAATGGCCTTTTGTAGCCCGCGCTTACATCAGTGGTGCCACACCAGAGGCTCTCTGTCTGTGAACTTTGGAGGGGGAATTTTGCTTTGAAACGTTTTTGTTTTTTTATTTTCTTTGAAAAATATATGTTTGTGTGTTTATGGATGTTACTGTGAAAAATTGAAAAATAAACGTGTGTGTGTGTGTGTGTACATTAATTACTTTATATGTATGCACACATTCTAAATTATGTCACGCGTGCGTGTTTTGCGCGCACGTGCGTGTCACGTCATGGAAAGTCCTTCACTGACCTCTGCCGGAGAAGTGCTGTCAGGTCTCATTATATCATGGCCTGTTTAGATTTTTACGAATAATAATGTATTACTTTAAATGTATTTTAACGTAGTCATTGCAGTATTGGTGTCGCGGAAACTACACACTTTGATTTAGTGTCTGTCTGTCTGACCAATGCACTGAAAAAAAGATGCTCAAAGAGTCCGAAAAGTCATTCATTCTCCGTTGCTATAAATGACCGCTAGATGTCGCACTAGACATATCTGAATTGATCGGATCACTGTAGAAGCAAAAAATGTTGCATTTTCAAAAGTTAAATCTATCGAACTCTTTGTCTGTCTATGTGTCTGTCTGTATGTCTATCTACATTTCCCATTTTAAAACTCAATGTCAATATTTTTTTTTTTTTGCAAATTATAGAACCATTCACACATTTTTTAGATTTCACTGAAACAACTTCAAAAAGAAACTACAAAGACTTTAGACCAGTTTATTTGGAATGTAAAACGTAAAGCAAAATAGCATGACAGATGTTACAAAAGGTTTTGCATTTAACATTAAAAAATGCAGCTATTTAAAAACAAATTATTGCTGTCTTGCATTGCAATTATTTAAGAAAAAAATAATTCCATGGGAATAACAATCTTATTTTTGCGCAGCATTGAATGCTGAAAACAAAAATGTGTATCAGTCTGCGTTTCGTATAAGTAAAATCTACGCATAGACAAGTACATTCTACTTGATTTAAAATGCACAATAAATGTTTGCAGCGCTACTATGGATAAAGTGGAATATGAAATTGTAAAAAAAGTTTATACTGAGATTCCTTATTATGTGTCCTCAAAGCACAGAAAATCAGAAGTGTCATCATAGAAACTAAGCGGACAAACTTCCGTCTTCACTGTCTGAACAGCAACTTTAACTTTAATTTTAGCAATATTCGCTGGACTGTGGTCCTCTGACCAGACTGTAGTAGCCCGTCAAAGCCCCCAGGTCTATGTACAGGGAACCTTTCTTCTTCGAATGTCCAGAATCCTCAGTATACAAGGACGATTCTAAAAATAAAACAGGAAATACAACATATTTTTTGAATTGCAAAAATACAATTATTTTGACTTGTATTCAATATTATGTATAAAATATTATATTAAAATATAGATAGATAGATAGATAGATAGATAGATAGATAGATAGATAGATAGATAGATAGATAGATAGATAGATAGATAGATAGATAGACGGACAGAGAGAGAGAGAGAGAGAGAGAGAGAGAGAGAGAGAGAGATACCTTGAGTGCTATCAGAGAGCTGGCTGTGCTGTGTCAGGAGTGGATGCTTGCCCTCCTCCAGAGCCGAGTCCAGACTCCAGCAGCGAGGCTGATCCTCTGGAGAAGGATGGAGAGCCTCTTCATTAAGCAGTTGTAGCGCTGAGCTTCTCTGTGCCGGGGCCCGATCCAGTGCGTGCTCCAAAAGCCTGCGCATTGCAGGGCTGCAGCTCTCTGGGATGTCTTCCAAGGGCGGGGCCTGCTTGTGAATCTGGAGATAAAGAGGGGAAGAAAGAAAGAAAAAAGATACAAGGAGGCGGAAAAAAAGAGAAGAAATGGGGAAAATGAGTGGTGGATAGAGAGAGGCAGAAAGAGAGAGGGGAAGAAAAGAGAGAGACAGCCCAATAGATACAAATAAAAATAGATTAAAAATAGATAAAAATAGAGACGGAGAGAGAGAAAAAAAGAGGGAAGGAAATGAAAATGAAAAGAAAAAAAATGAAAAGAGAAGGAGGGAGGGAGAGAGAGATATGTACAGAGAGTGAGAAAGTCGGTTTGGCACAGGTGCGTTCACAAGCAGACACATGTAAACATGCTCGTTCTCTATGATTTGCATGAGAGGGAAGTGAAATGAGAAAAACAGAAACTTTAAACCTTCCGTCTAAACTGCGTTAAATGCTGAAAACTGCTTTGGTTTCAAACAGAGGGCAAGGTTTTTGTGTAAAAAAAACTACGGTAATATAATTTGTCCTTGCTGTGTAGGTGAGACACTTTCATCATGCTTATTTACATTCTATTGTGCTTCAGTTTTTTTAAACAGTAAAATTGCAGGAACTACATTATATGTTCATTTTGAATGTTAAATACAATTCACTCTGGGTATTCTCACTTTATATGAATCATTTTTGAATACTGAATCAGTACCATCTTTACTTTTCTGTAGCAGTTTAACCAACCCGCAACATTCTTCAAATAACTCATACAATATAGCAGCAAAAAAGAGCAATTTCAGAAAAACTCCCACTCACTATATACAAATATGATGGGTAAGCGGTCCGGGGATATCTCCTCACCCACGGTGGGCTGCCACTCAGCATGTGTATGATGGAAGTTCCCAAACTGTAGATGTCAGTCTTTGTGTTGTGTCCTCGACACAGAACCAGCTCTGGACTCATGTACATCTGTCCAAAAACAGTGAAAGGACAACCAAGATTTATAGGGATGGATGGATGGATGGAGAGAGAGAGAGAGAGAAAGACAGAGAGATATCGATGGATGGATGGATGGATGGATGGAGAGAGAGAGAGAGAGAAAGACAGAGAGAT
>CM051500.1:5942365-6002665 GCA_028031935.1 Paedocypris micromegethes | reverse complement strand
ATAGATAGATAGATAGATAGATAGATAGATAGATAGATAGATAGATAGATAGATAGATAGATAGATAGACAAATACAAAGAAAAACGTATATTGAGAAATACAGAATGGCACCAATAACTAAGAAGACAATAAATAACTAGGGTCATCGTCTTTCCAAATTCACACGTTCTGAACAATCTCCTCCTTTTACACTAGAACCGGATTGAAATAGGTTGTTTGCAGATGTGAAATCATTGACTCCTAACTCTGGCAGTGAGCAAACACAGTTCTGGTGATGAAGCTCAAACAAGCGTGTGATTCTGCTTGAGTGACCTTCAGTCTTCAGCGCTGCTCAATGAAGCTTGCTGGACTTTCCAAATGGGAAAGTCATCAATAAAAATGTCAGCCTGCATAGGTTTCATTCTGATGTTTCCGAAGTCTATGTGTGTGTGATGCAGGTTTTCTCTTTGTCCCATTCTCTTCTAGGGGATGCATATATTATTCACATGAGTAATTCCCAACTATATTATTATATAATTTACACGTAGATCATATTTGTGTTAAAGAATGTGTGTGTGTGTGTGCGTGTGTGTGTGTGTGTGTGTGTGTGTGTGTGTGTGTGTGTGTTGTATGTTAGTGTTCCTCTCAGAGCCATTGCCAATGTTATAATGTATATATGATATCATAAATACTATGTAATTATAATAAAATTGCAATTGAACAACAGATCAAACTAAACAATGACGGTCAGTTTCTGCTTTCCGATGGTCGTCACTGTGGAAAGCGACTTAGAAAATAAACTGAACTGGAACTTGTGTTTCATAACATATCATTTAAGTGGAGATCACTGACTGTAAATGTGAGTGTGTGTCATTATTTTCCATTTTTTGTCCCATCTGTCAGAAGAGAATGTTGTAACGCATGTATTAATCATAAAACAAGATAATTATAATCTAATTAACATATATTTAACTTGCAGATCACAGGATGTCAGGCAAGACATGGTGTGTGTATTTTCCCTAACCATAATGCATTTTTTATGTAAATATAAAATAATTTACATATCTTTTTAAAATTATTCCAGCTCCTAGTACATTCGGAAAATAAATACCAGTTTCATGCTGTATATAAACACGCATGTAGTCATGCTAGTGACAAACACACAGACTCACCTCAGTGCCGCGTAGATCTCGAGGAACATAGACATCATCCTTCATCTGCACTGAAAGGCCGAAGTCCACCAGCACCGCCTTGGCAGACATCAGCACAATATTACTGGCTGCAGGAACAAAAACAACATGAAGTTGCATGTTTTACGAGTCGGAAACCAGCATTAGCGGAATAAAGCTGTTTTTTGTTCCAGTAATGTAATTAAACCATAAAAGGAAATTCAGTGCTCTGATTGGCTGACAGTTTACCAGCAGATCATTAGAGGTTGCAGCTTTCATTGTTCTTAAGCACATTTCGTCATGCCAAAAGCCATGAACCCAAAACTCGAAAACATGCAGCAGGCGACAGTGTTCGGCCACAGTCATCTTAATGAGAGCCCTGGTTACAGAAACGCTGTGTTGACCGAGTCTTCCTTCTCTTTCAGTCTTAAGTGGAAATTCCAGACGCAGAGAAGTCATGAGAGTTTGCACCGACTGTGCCGAGCGTATGACTACCCACCAACAGAATGTTGTTGCCCAGAACGACACCACATTAAAATAAGTCATGTTCCTCTTCCACATCTCTGTAGTGTGCAGACCAGAAACGCTCTGTCAATCTGACAAACTGCTTCTTCCTCCCGGTGGCCTAGATTCTAGTCTGTGTATCTTTCTTCTGCAACCAGACATCTGATTAACAGAGTGCCTTTGTTGAATTCAAGGGTGAAACAGAGGCTAAGAAATTACTTTTCGGTGCAGTTTAAGAAAAACAACCTACATTTTACAACTAAGCTTATTTTAAACCAGCCTAAAATGTATTTTCAACTTAACCAGATGAAATGATGCAACTTCGTGATGTGTTTTGAAGGACACAACAGTTGCCCCTTTCAAACAGCAATGGCGTATGAAATTTCCCAAGAATTACCGGAACGACTGTACCGGTAAATACGGTTCACACAAGCACTGCCATTCCGGAATTTTACTGGTAAAACACTACTCACACAGTATTCTCGTCAGAATGTTCTGATTGGCTCAGAGCGGTCGTCTCAGAGTGCTCATCTATGTTTTGCGTTCACACAGGGCAATATACCGGCAATTTACCGGAAACGTTATGGGTACCCTTGCCAACAAATTGCCGAAACGAATTTACCGGTATTTGTCTTTTCACACATGTCTGCGTGCCGGCAATTTACCGGCAATTTACTGGTATGGTCTATATGTGTGAAAGGGGCTACTGTTGTTCACCAGAAATCTCCGTTTTCAAGCCACCCAGTTCCATGAAAGGTCTTACGTTTGATGTCGTGGTGTATAATCTTCTGGGAGTGCAGGAAATCTAGGCCTCGTAGAACCTGCTGGGAGACCCAGATGATCTCAAACTCTCTCATTGGACCACAGCTGTCCAGCTTCTCCAGAACCGAGCCGCCTTCACCCGCTTCCATGAACAAGTGCATGGTCTGCTTCCACAGCAAGGCTCCGTAGAGCTCTGCTATGTTCTCATGCCGGAACCGGGCTTGGATTTCCACATCTGCAGGCTTGAAATGCTCCACAGGAATCTGGAAAAAAAAAAACAATTTTTGTGAGCCAAATGTTAAATTATGATGTGCATTTGTATTAATATTTGACTTTTAGAAGAACTGATACGACCATCGGCTTTGATTGATGTGGAAAAAAAAGCGTTTAGTATAAAACACCAAAGACCCAAAAGATGGTTTTGTAAGATTCTGAAGTCACGTTTACATGCTTTTAAGGTAAGACCTCAGAGCTCGTGGCTAAGCACCATCTCGGCGGGTTTAATTCCACTGGGGCCTTCCTGTCAGGTTTCCTGTGTGAGTTACAGCAATTCTCGGTTTCTGTTAATGCACTGCATCCTGCAGACTGACCCATTGCATTTCTGAAAAAAAGTGGGTTATTTCCCATTTCGGTTCTTCCTCTTTAGAGCAAGTTGTTTCTCTTTTTCAGCCAAGGTTTCCATCGTTCATAAATCTTTGTGTTGTCACATGAATAAGCACAAGCTTGAGATGTTTGCATGAAGAAATTATTCAAATCTTGTGATTTGTTTCAAACCGCAACTGAAAGTTATTACTGATTTTTTTTTTAATCTACAAAATGATTTCCAGATTGCCACTTAAAAAGGAGTTTTCCAAATTAATACCAAACTTATTAAACAACGCTTGGCATTTCAGTGAGCATTCTTTGCATTCTTGGACTTACTAGTTTGCATGCCATACGCTTCCGAGTTTTGGTGTCCTGAGCCAGATGGACCTTTCCAAATGACCCTTTAGGAACATGTCCAGGCCCTATAGGCTTGTAGGTCAGTTTCCATGGAAAAAGAATGGCGTCCAAGTCAATTTGATAACGTCCATCTTTAATGATCATATCTGTCTGCATAATAAAAAAACTGACATTAAAAGCACACTAATAAATCAAAATATCATTTATGAAAAACAAATTATAAAAAATATATATACCTTGTTCAGCAGAATTCCCATTTCTTCTCTATTCTCTTCTTTTATCTCGGCAGAAGATGATACATTTGATACCATATTTACAAAGTCCAAGAGTTCTGCTGAAGTCCCATATCGTACTTTTCCCAGCTTCTGCACGTGGGAAATCAAATCATGTTGCGGTGTCTCTTCTGCCTCATCCATGTCTTCTAGTGAGAAGCTTTCTTCAAAGGAGACTTCTGATTCAGAATCCACAAAGTACGGTTTCTCTGCTGCTTCAATGAAGTCTTCAATGTTCATGTGCGCGAGAAGCAGTTCCAGACCAACTTTGTCATTCTTGTACTCCATTCTTGAAGTCTAGAATGAACACAAGTGTCAATATACACAACGATTACAGCGATACAGTTTTCAGGAACTCCACCTAATTGTGACGCTTGGTCGTTTTACATGTAAGTAAATGCTGTTTAAATGGCGGTGGAAAACTTTTTTATTTCCATTAAAGTCTTCAAAAAATAAAGTTGACATACTAGAAAGGGTTCTAGGAACAAAAGCTTTTTACACACAACACACACAATTTGCCACGTTTACACAATATGCGATTATAATCCAACACCAACCATGCGTGACAATTGCACAAACCACCTGTGTCATTTATCATCGGAGACTGTAAAATACAGACTGTACAGTATTTACGAAGCACGTACCTTCTAGTCAAAGCGATGTCGGCAGGGCACGCACTCTGTCTGGCCATGGTTGTGAATGACGCGCCTGCACACCAACGCTCTCAGATAACCACCGCGATCGCCTCCACTCGCTCCTACGTCACATGCGGTTTCGTTTTCAGTTTTTTTTCCCTGTTTAGTCCACCTGCGGTGTTTTCTCGCCGAGAGGTCACAGTAATTCCGCCACATTTTATTACCAAAAGGTTCCGTAGACGCTCCAGTGACTATGAAGGACACTGCTTATTGTCAATAAGGCTGAGGAATCACGATAATAAAAGTAATGAAAACACAAATACGTTTTAATACGTTTTAACATTTTAATACAATTTTGATACCAATAAATCAAATAATCAATAAATCAATAAATCATCGGTCAGCTTAATCGAAAAGTAACAATTACAGCAACGTTGTCATTTTTAACAGTTGTAATTAACAGTTGTAACAGTAACAGTAACAAAGTTTTAACAGTAACAAAAACACATTTTAAGCCCAAATAATAAAAATTATCAGTGGGTTACACATTTTAACGCTAAAAGTAAAAGCAGTCAGAAACACAAACAAACCGCAAAACAGAGAGTACCACCCCAAATAAATACAACAACGGTCAGGAACACTTGACCCTAATGAATACATATCAAAACAGCCACTGAAACATTTTAACCCAAATAAATTAAGAGCAAAATATTCAAACACGGTAGTCAAGTAGTCAATTTGGAGCCTAACAAAAAAGGACCTTGGTAGCACACTTCATACACCACAAAATAAGCATAAATACACCTAAATAACTATTTTATTTATTATATTACGTATATATTTTTTATAATATAGTTTTATTATTACGTATTAAGCTTTGGCAATCCGTCCATTTTCAAGTCTGAGCATTATGTCCACTACGAGCCGCCATAGAAGACAGTTCGCGCATGTGCCGTCTTAGACAGCAATGGCGGCCTCCGTTAGACTGTGTAGGTTACACATGATGAGCTCCGGCGGGCCTGTTAGACTTTTCCTCGGGTTAGAACCTCCAATAATAAGGAGGTTTGCTTCTAAAACGTCAACTGCGAAAAGGCCGGCGGAAACGACGACTGCGAAAACCGGTACGATAGTTACTTATAAAACGAAGTTGACGGGTCTTATTCATTTTCGGAGTTTACGCGTTCTCTTGTATTGAAAATGATTGTAAACTTGAGTTTCATTTTAATGTTCTTTCTACCAATAAGTTACAGAGTTTAAGTCCTTTCGGGCGATTCAAGAGGAAAGAAGAGAACAGGCAGAACGATCAGTTTTAATCAGCTGTCCGCCCAAGCTTAACGAAAAGAAGTTTTTAGACTTTCTGTCGAAACACGGAACCGTTAACAATCACTTCTTCTACAACAGTTATGTAAGTATGATCTGTCTCCAAAAACACCAACATTTTCATAATGTAGTCAGTTTTATCTTAACCACAATCTAAATTAAATGACACCCTGTTTGCTTGGCTTTAGCGATAAATGTGAATGTCTTTTTCCACGCAGGGAACTTATGCTTTGGTTGAATTCTCCAGTCTTGAGAGTGTTGTGTTCTTGAAGGAGAGAACTTCCATCCCAGCAGTCAAACATGAAGCCGCAGTGCCTTTTAAATCCAGACTTCTGTCACTGAAATGGACCGGACAGAACATTCAGGGAGGGAACCATCCCCAGCCAAAGTTTCAGCCTCTATCCCCTCCATCAATGAATGACATCATCCAGCTTCTTTCTGAGAAGGACAGCGTACGTACTGAGCAGTTCTGTCGGTGTTGAACGTTTTGTGATGTTTAAAACGATAAGCGATCATTGTTTTTCTTTCTCAGATAGATGAGCAACTACAAAGTCTGACCGAAGCCACACAGCTCTCAGAAGAGAACATCAGTCTTCGGTTTCTTGTCTGCTCCCTACTTAGGGACATTTCTGCTGCATATTTCCCAGAATGCATCATCAGGCCTTTCGGATCAACTGTCAACAGCTTTGGTAAATTAGGCTGCGACCTTGACATGTTCTTGGACCTTGATGGAATCTACACAACTGGACAGAAAACGGTCAGTGTTTTGAAAATCCAGTATGTTGAATGACCTCAATTGCTTAATTATGATTGCCATCTCTCTGTTTTTCTACTTTTTGTCTTTACACTGTGTAGTAAGAAAAAATAGACGTGGTCTTATTTTGTCAAGTTAGAGTTAATTCATTGAGTACAGCTTTAGACATAAAAATGCAACTACAGTAATCCCTCGTTTATCGCGGTAGATACGTTCCAAGCACGACCGCGATAGGTGAAAATCCGCAAAGTGGAGGCACAACATTTACGTATTTATTTAACACTTATTCAGACTTTTAAAACACTTTTTTCAAGTAGTATTCTTTATTAAAGTAATGTTAACAAACATCTCCCCGCCGCATGCATCGTCCCCGCGGAGATATTAATTTTCAAAGGGTGTGAATGGGGTGATCGGGTGTTTTCCACAGCTGGCCGCTCGGTAGTGGTTGCGGGGAGACGGCCGACATAGCGATTCGCATGTCCGAGGTGAGACAAGTCTGGCGGCGGTCCGTCTCGAGGCACTGCGAGCATCCTCCGCCGAGATACGGTCTTGAAAAGATGAATCCGTGAATATATGTAATAAAGAAAAAAAATCCGCGAAACAGTGAATCCGCGATAGTCGAACCGCAAAGTAGCGAGAGATTACTGTAATATTTAAAATGGGGGGAAAAAAGGATAAATATTTCTCCAACAGTTGTTGAAGCAGTTGTTTACTCAACAGTCTCAGTTTTTGGTTAGTCATGTTTTTAACATCTTTTAATGGCTTAAATTCCTTTTTAAATAGGGTTCAGGACTGTCAGTGGAGTATCACGTGAAGAGAGGAACATCCGAGCGAGCTGTGACTCAGAGCATCCTGTCTGTCATTGGGGAATGTGTGGACCAGTTTGGCCCTGGATGTGTTGGATTGCAGAAAATTCTTCAAGCCAGATGTCCTCTGGTCCGCTTTGCTCATCAGCCTTCAGGCTTTCAGTGTGATCTCACTGCCAATAACAGGTAATTCATCCAGTCCAGACCTGGACATTGCACCACTGTGGCTCCGAGGCCACATATGGCCCATTGGCTGTCCTTGACAATGCAGGAAAAAAACACCTTTTCATCTTATGCACGGATTAAAATTGCAAAAAGAACTTCTTATTCACATATATAACACAACACAAGTGTCAGACTGATTGTAACTTTTGGTTGCTGAATGGTTGCCGAATGTGTGGTGTTCAGCATAAATTTCACTGTTAAACATTTGTGTGCTGTAGTTGGAGGTAAAGCAGTTTTTAACCGTAAGGTTTGTCAGTATGGCTATTAGGGATGTTGAAATTGTGGTCTGCCACATGATTTTTCCCATTCGTGAAAGTGAGATGAATACACATATAGCAAACACACAAACTCAGAACAGTGCTGTGTGGCACTGGGATTCAAATCATACTGTGTCAAACAAGAATCTTCAAAATAGAAGAAATGTACAGTTCTTCTTTTATTATTAATAGCCTTAAGACATGTGAAGTGTGTGTATACACACAGTTAACTGAACACACACACACGTTTAGGATCTACAAATCGAGTTGCCATACTCGCACAAAATACATGAAATTCCATGAAAAACATGCACTTTAACAAGAAGTCCTACTAGTCTGTCAGTGCAATCATAGTTGTTGCTTTTAAAAAGGAAGTTCACTTAATATCAGGCTTTAGACCAGGCCATCCACATTTTCTTGTCCTTGTAGAATAAAAATGCACAAAGTTTTAAAGGTAGCAGTGTTATATACATAATTTAAGTTCTTTCTTGAACACTTTTAAGTTTTCCCACAAAACTTTAAGATTTGTCATTTGCATTTATTTGTATTTGCCCATTATTCATTAAAATGTGGTTCTGTAAAACTCTGCCTAAGCCATCACTATAGAATAGCATTTAGGCAAAAAAAGGTATGGTGTATATTATTTATTTATCATTATTTGTATTTTTTATTTTGTGCAGGGTGGCAATGAAGAGCTCAGAGCTACTGTACCTCTTTGGGCAACTGGACCCTCGTGTTCGGCATCTAGTATTTAGCGTGCGCTGTTGGGCTCGAGTCCACAGCATCACGAGTAGTATTCCAGGACCGTGGATCACCAACTTTTCTTTAACTGTCTTGGTGGTGTTTTTTCTTCAAATGCGAAGTCCTCCCATTCTGCCAACCCTGGACCAACTAAAAGAGCTTGCAGGTATTTATGACCATGGGAACAGTGGATTCTGTGGCACTATACTGCCTCACACAGGCCAAACATGGAAAGGTTTTAACTGTTAAGAATAAAACCACTGATAAAACATTTAGTACTTTTCATATTAGTATTATTTATATAGTTGTCATATATTTTCATTATTTTATTTTTTTTTCTGATTATTAAAAGTTATTATATATAATATGTTGTATTGTTTATTAAAGTGGAATGTAATTATGTAATCGTTTATTTTTGTTTAATGTATTACTATTTAAGAAATTTTATTAAATAATCTGTGTAAATTTAAAATAATCTTTCTACTTATGTTTAGTATTTTTAGCAAGGTTGATGGGATGTGCGAGCACGGCTATTTATGGCATGTCAGTGATTGATTTTAGAATTGATTGATTGACAGTTGTATTATTTATATTTTCTAATTATCAGTATTGATTTGTATTGATCACATTGGTCTTACATAAAATGAATTTCAACCATGTTACAACTGGAACATTTTTCTGATCGATTAGTGGAAATGTTTGTTCAGGTGTCCCCAGTTTTGTTCAGCAATTTATTAATATTAATTGCTTATAAAATGCAGGTTGAAGAAGATGGAAGAAATGGAATTGTTCCTTTCAAATGTAATTTAAAATTCACTGGAACGTTTCTTTTCTTTCTTTTGTCTGTTACCACCACGGGTCATTTCTGTCGACACCTTTTAAACCTGTCTGTCTGCAGAGATGTTGAGTGATGAGCAGAGCCTAAACACTGTAGTCCTCTTTGAGCCTGTGTCCTCAGTAAATTCTTATGGCTAGACATGGATCATGTTTATTGCTGTTCTATGAGTCGACGCTATACAAACACAATTACGCTTTGGTCAGTTTGGTTCAAGGTCATTGACTACTCCATTGTGACGTGGAGTATGTTTCAGCACAGAAGGCCACACTGATTCTGTTTCTACCCTGTGTTCATGTGCTTTCCAGAACCATCGGATAAGTGTGTCATTGAGGATAACGACTGCACCATTGTCAGTGACCTTAGCAAGATTATGCTGCAGAATAACACAGAGACTTTAGGTGAGTGGAAATGTACGAATAATTTTGATTATTCATAGCTCAGATTATTCATTGCATAAGAGGTTTTTTATTCTTCAACCAATTAAACTTTTGTAGTAAAACTGTGTGTGTGTGTGTGTGTGTGTGTGTGTGTGTGTGTGTGTGTGTTTATTTCTATCCACAGTTAAACTGTTGCAGGAGTTTTTTGAGTTTTATGGGAATTTTCCATTTAGCAAGGCATCAATCAATATTAGGAAGGTGAGTCATGCACTGATGACACGAGCTTCCAGAGGACACCGCTGACATGCTTTTGCTTTTTCACAAATAACGCCGTCAGGGTGTTGTGTGTGTGTGTTTGTATTCACACGCATGCTTAAATTTGTATATAGATAAAGGAGTTTTCCATACAAAACGAACGTATAGCTACATACTGTACATAGCATTATACTTAAATTTTGCATTGTTAATCTACCTTAATTATTTTTTCTCAAGGTGATTTAATGTGATATATATATGAGTTCTTCTCAATTAGGTTTTCATCATACCTAAACTTGCCCGCAATTCGTGCTCACAATCCGAGCCTAAATTCCAAACACAATTTAAGTTGGGTATTGCGAGCAAAATAAGCATTAATAAAAACAACTTTTTTTTTTTAAGTAAACAAGGACTAAAATGGATATTTCGTTAACATGAAAGTGATATAAATTCCCTTTGGCATTAAATTGCTTTATTTTGTAAATAAGCCGATTTAAAATTTTGGTAAATTCTGCCTAAATGTTATTAGTTAGATGTGAACATTGAACTAAAACATGAAAACCTTTTTGATCATTATGTGTACATATATACAAAAATAAATATACACACAAACACACACCTAAACGCATGCACGCACACATGAACGCAGGCAAGAACACAAACATATGTATAATGACATAAATTATTGCTCTTCGATTCTTTTTTTTTTTTTTTCTCCCAAATCTAATGTAATTCTGTATCCTATTCATCAGGGTAAAGAACAGCTCAAGCCAGAAGCGGCTCCTTTGCACATACAGAACCCGTTTGAAAGCACTCTAAACGTCAGCAAGAACGTCAACGCAGCGCAGATAGAACGTTTTGTGGCACTTTGTCGAGAAAGTGCCTGGCTTCTCCAACAGAGGGAAGTACTCAAGCAAAATTCCAGCCGGTCGGATGAAGCAGCCTCGCCGTGGGGATTCGCCGCCCTTCTTCTGCCTTCCGTCACTTCAGGAGCAGGGGTGAAAAGTCGCCGGAAAAGCAAACTGGAACCAGCTAGTTCAAGAATAAAGAACCTGCTAGACTCTCTTAAGATTAAGGATAGTGAAACTGTTGCAAAGAGGGGAAGTGCAAACCCCAGGAGGTGACATGGTCAATAAACCTCATTTCCCTCAGAAGAACAAGAACGGGGGGAAGGCAATGAAGAACATCTTGAGTATTTCTTTTTTAACTAGGACCAACAACTCCCTGTAGTAGAGGAGGAAACACTAGGTTTTTCTGAGTGTAAGTCGTGAGCTGCGTCAGAAAGGTGACCAACTTTCTAAACTCACTTGATTTGAGTTTTCAGCCACAAAACATGCTTGTTTTTTGTTCCAGCAAATCCGTCTGAGATGAAAGCGAGACTTTGTAGATAACATCCTGAAGTGGCGCGAGCAGTCCAGGTCCGTCGCAGTCTGCGGCCTAATGGTTGCGCTCCCGTGATAACAACCATCATTGTGGCGTTTAGAGCAGCGAAGCAGAACCTCTGGAAACGAAATGGCCGAGGTCGAGCTGAGGCGAAGATAAGAATGAGTTCATACACCAATTCAATCATTTGAATATTGCACAACAACCTGCAAACAAGAGGACTGATGTTTTATTCGTAAAATGTCTGATAATGTGTCTCATTGTGATATTAGATGTGGATTTTTGAAAAATATTTTTAAATACTAAATATTTACAATAACGTAATTGTCCGGGGCCTTAAGTTTTTTTTCCATTTTTTTTTTTTTTTTTTAATATAACCATTTCATTGTTTAGTTCTTGTTCTTGAGCCATAAGTTATGCTTGATTAAAAAAATATAGTACAATGAACACCGATATACAGAATTTGACTTTTGTTTTTTAACCCTGATACGTATATTACACCATTTCAAGTGCATTTTTAATAATAATAATTGAAACTTTATCATCCCAGTGGGGAAATTCTTTTTACTCTGCATTTATCCCATCCGAGTAAACTCGGTATTGCAACTCAGTCACCCAATTGACACTCAGTTGCAGATCCAGCGGTAGGGGGAATCGAACCAGCAACCTCTTGGACACCAGTCCAAGCGCCCTACCATTACAGTAATCCAGACTTGAGTTTACTACTGTAGACCCTGAACAAGCTGTTATTGTGTCAAAAACGCAAACCAGAGTCATTGTCTCTATTTGAGAGATGACAGGTGTAAGCCCCCAGACATGATGAGCACGGCAGTAATCTATGTTTGATTATTTTTTTATTTATAATATTAATCTCTTTAAGCTCTTCATGACAAAGTTTTTTTTTTTGCTGAGACAGACTGAGACTCATCAGATCTGTTTTCAATCATCAACATAGAGGAAATGTAATAAAACCTTTTTATTATTTATTTTGAACCATTTATCTAGTACATTTTTTTTATTGTTAAATTCATGCATTTGAGATTTGTGTCTATTATATGTGAATATCATTTGTGTGAGCAACATTTGTGAATGAAGAACCTGAGCATTATTTAGGATTTTTTTTTTCAATCACAGAACAAACAAAAATGTTAAATTTTGTAAATGTTTTGTAAACTATGATTTTGGTTTGGCCAGAAATCAACCTTCTGTGTTTGTTGAAGTCTTAGATTAGAAGATGCTTCCGTTGAGCGTAGTACAGATTACTCTCTGCTTTTTTTGTCAGCAAGACTGCCAAACTAAACAAACTTCCTTCCAACATGATCATATCTGAAAAAGAATGTTTGTTATTAATGTATTCTGGAATTAGTTGAGTTCATTCGTAGTAATTTTACAACTTTTTTTAAATCTACTTTTTAATCCGTTTCATGTCACCACCTCGTTTTCACTAGCTCCATTTTTATCTTTTTTTAGCCCACTCGCTTTCCTTCTTAATTTTTTCCTCTGCCTCCCATCTCACCCCTCTCATTCCCTCCCTCTTTCTCTACCACTCTTTATTTTTCCCTCCCTCTCGCTTCATATACGAGAATACTGGACATATAGAGAATTGAATTATATAGATAAGTATACACACACACACACCACACACACACACACACACACACAAACATATATATATATATATATATAATATATATATAGATATATATATATAGTATATTTAGAATTCTTTCTTCTTTGAGTCTATAGCTTATTTTTGGCTCTGGGGTTCTCTCTTGAGCCCAAGAACGTTTCGAAAGGTGGCTCAGAGGGTTGAAAAGCACAGGGGGAGGATTTGGAGTTAAAACAACATGAAATGAAAGTGGTCTCGGCTTGCGTGGGCTTTTTCTGTGCAGTTTAAAGTTTATATTTCCTAGTCAGTTGTTTTCTTCATCTCTATAACTGTATATTATTATTATTTTCATTCTCAGGTTATTGTAGAGATGAATCACATGACCTCAGCTTCACGTGTGTATCACACACCCAGGCATATCTTGCTTCCTTTTCCTTCTCAAGTTCATTGTCCAGTTTTGCTGATAGACTTTTCCCAAAAAGCTGCCAAGAATGACCACAGTATACACTGCATCTACGTCCACGTGCACCGTTTTTCTGTTTGTTCACACACAGTTTTTGCCTTTACTCCAAACCTCTGCTTTTTCCAAAACTCAGCGTCTGATACGGTTCATTTCCCGCTGGACGCTCCGTGCCAGCCAAAGTTTTGCCTTGTTGCTTTTAGACACTTTTGTTGAGCTTGTAAACTACAAATATCAGTTGTCAGAAAGGGAATCTGTGTGCCTTTATTTTCTATTGTTTTGTCCCTCCACCTCAGCTAAACCTAATTGAGCTTGACTCCCAGCGGAAGGACACAACTTTGCTCTCGCTCTCGCTCTCTCTCTCTCTCTCTCTCTCTCTCTCTCTCTCTCTCTCTCTCTCTCTCTCTACCCCCCCCTCTCTCCTCTCTCTCTTTCTTTCATTTTTTTACTTTCATTTCCCCATCCCACTCACTGTCTTCTCTCTCTCTTTTTTTCATTTTCCCCTATCCCACTCACTCCCTGACTTTCTCTCTTTTCTCTCCCTCACTCGCTCTCTCTTTGTTTCTCTCTCCATATTATTCCTGCATCTGTCTGTCACACTCCATCTTTCTCACACATTCTCTCTCCCTATCCTGTCTCCCCTCCCTTTCAGTAAATATCTGTCTTATTCTCCGTAATGTCTCTCTGTGTGCCCTCCATCGGTCTCCGCACCCTTTCTTTCCCTTCTTTTCTCTCACTCACTTTTATCTTTCAATATTTTTCTGTCATCTTTCAGTCTGCTCTGCCGTTTCTCTCTCTCTCTCTTTCTCTCTCCCTCTCTCATTTTAATTCTCTGTGTCACACATACTCCATATATTCCATATTTCTTGATCTGTCTATCTCAAACTATTTTTGTGTGTGTCACTCACATTTTTGCTCTCTATTTTTCTGTCTTGCCCTGTCTCACTTTCATTATCTGTTCTGTTTAATTCCTCTCTGTCGTTCTCTCTTGTTCAGCTTCTGCCAGATACCTGCTATTGGTAGAAACAAATGTTTGTTTTTTTTCTTACATGTACCAAGTGTGTGTGTGTGTGTGTGTGTGTGTGTGTGTGTGTGTGTGTGTGTGTGTGTGTGTCAACAGAGCGCTGGAGGCCTGAATGTTCTGGGTGAATAATAGACGTGGAGGATTGGCAGTCTGTGCTGACTTCAGGGCTGCTGCATCCTGAGTGTTGAATTGAACACAAACTCGTTGGTTGGTTGGTTGGTTGGTTGGTTTGTCTGTGATGCGTCAGGGATCTTCACCAGCACTTGCTGCGTTATAGCTTTAGATTATTTTTAGATCTAGAGGAAACTAAGACATAGGAGACGATTAGAGAATCTGCCTTGAGACAATTTACCTTCGGGTTCATCGGAAGCCCGGTTTGACTTTTCCCTTGTGTGCGTCTCATTACACCATGAAAACTGGTATCACAAGCAGAAAATGGATTACATGGACATTTGATTCCAATCGCTTTGGTTTAATTAGAATTTTATACACCCCTCGTTTGTCTTTCTCAAACTTTTGAGCTGAGCCCAGTAGGAGTCTTTCCATAAATATTGGGTTTCCTCAGTGGTGGTGAATTTAGTTATAATGACGTTCATTCCAGGAACCATGAAGCCTGTGATCTGTATCTGCTAAAACTATTAGAAGACATGGCTCTCCTATTGCTCGCTGGAGAAGAACAACAGTAGTATCTGGTTCCACTTGTCATCTTTCAGGTATGTTCTGCTTTTGCACCACAGCATCATTTTTCTCCACTTGATATTTAAAAAATACTTTTTTCGTGTATTTTACCAAACCAGCAGAATATTTTTTACCATTTTTTCCTCACAATGCCTCGACGTCACACGATTGGTACCATGTGCCGGGAAATGAAGTGATGTCAGCTTGAAATCAAATTTAACTCTTAAAGAGAGACTTGAATTTTCTCTATTTTTAGCTGTAGTAAACGAGTTTTCTGTTAACGTGATTTAGATGAATCGTGGATGGCTTCGAGTGAATGGAGTTGAGATGTCTACCTTGTGCCTGCGAGCCCTGAGGTCCAGAAGAGCTCATCATCTGTTCCTGTCCTGGAGCTTCTGCAAAACCAGAGAACAGTAATTTCATTTTTCTCAGATTTTTTTTTTTAACGTTTTGGTTTCATCAAGAGATGCTTGTTTATGCCTCTTGATAAAACTCGGTTCATGAGAAAACTAGCTAATGCTATAGTTTAGCTGAGGCTTCTATTTCTAGGCCAATTCCGTCATTGTTTATTTAAAGAGAATAATTGGAACATGCTTCTGAATATTTTTATATCATGCTGGATTGATGTGGTTGGGATAAATACTGAAAGGTCACATTCACGGGCCAAACGGCTTTGATTTTCAAAGGACGTTCGGTCTTTAAAGTCCCATTATTTCTGCTGAGTTCATTTGGAGAGGCTGAATTTGTGGGCCGAGTCAAACAAAGCTCGCTCTGTCAGACGGCCTTTGTGAGGGATTCTCCCCATTATTCCACCACCCTCATGTAAGGACCAGCATTCTCTTTGTGCTCTTGGACTGTTTGTGTGTGTGAATATTGGCCTTTGTGTTCACTTTATGCTGTCCTATTTAAACGGATGTATTGTACGACCAGCAGCGTGAAGTTCGGGCGGTGAGTTTTAGTTAAACTCTGCTCACAGTCAAACATATGATGACCTTCAAGTCACATTCATGAAGTGGTTTTCAGTCACAGAACATCGCTAAGTGTGAAGAACCTCACAAAAATCAATTCAGATTCATAGTCAGGAAAGAAACAAAAGCAACAGCCGGAATTTGTGCAGACTGGCTGGAAATCAAAAAATGCCCAGGGCCTGATGTGGATCAGTGGTGTAAAGTACTTGAGTAAATGGATTTTGTTACTTTACCTTGTTTTTTTTTTTGGCTACTATGTACTTGCACTGAGTATCAAAAATATAAGCAACTTTTACCCTCTACTCCTTTTACTCTTTACTTCACTACATTTGAATTTGTTACATTGTGATAGCGACAAGTCGTCGTCTTCTTCTACCACGAATAATTTCTTGGACAGATGAGGCGATATCGCCACCTGCAGGGTGCTGAAGGTACTATATGCTATTTATGAGCTTACATATGAGCTAAACATTGTGGTGTTAAATATAATTTCAATATCTGGAAATAATACCTCATAAATAGAGCTTCTAGTCTTACACATTTTTTTCAAGCCTAAATTCTGTATGCTTGCTTAAGTTAAGAGAGGTAAATTTACTCAAGTCCTCTCGGAATTGGTGACTTGTAACTTGTAATGGAGTAATTTTTAAAGTAATGTTTCTGTACTTTTACTTAAGCATGGTTTTCAGGTACTCTACACCTCTGATGTACATGATGGTCGTCAGTTCCACTGTTCACGAGCACATACGTTTAAGGTCAAAATTTCTCTGTGATGGAGGAAATATAGTCAAATCTTGTCCCAAACATTTTGAAACTGGATTCTGGACATCGCTCTGATAAAACAAGCACCGGGGGGTTGAGTCTGACAATTGATTTTTAATGTCTTTCGTCCCGTTTGGGAAAGTAGGCTAATTTGAAATATCCATGTTTAATTTCTGGATACGTCATGGCTCACAAAATTCACAACAAAGTCCAGCTCGGCTCCATAGTATGATAAATTGGGCACCGGTGATTTAAGTCATTAAAAAGCATTTTGGTTTTTCACGTGGGGCTTTGGAACATAATGACCGCGAGGAACAAGTTTCCACTGTATGAAGAAATTATATGTATCAAGCGAAGAATCCACAAGTGTTGACAGGACGATGCTTTTCTATGGGAAGTGGCCAAAGCGCACCACTAAAAGAACCCATCTGGTGACGCCATGTGAACAGAAACATATTTTTTGCTTTCAGCACATAACCAAAATAGATAGACAAGCATGAGGAGCATAAGTGAAAACACATTCATTTCCGTGCTTTCTGAGAAGATCTACTCCGAACCCAATGTAAAATCTTGAGAACTGCCAGAACGTCTGATGACCTGATTAAGCAAGCAAACAGTGAAATGTCAAAACTTTATGGCTTTTAAAGGTGAGCATTCAAAGGCCTTCTCTCTGACCTCCATCAGGTCACCAGGCACATGCTCGGCACGTGCATCCTGAGGTCTGGTAGTGGTTGAGCTGTTATTTTGTAGTGATGAGTCTCTCCGTCCTTGTCCGCAGGCTCTCTTAAGTTCACCTTTAGCTGAGGTCACCTGTCCAAGGAAAACGCAGGGACATTCGTGTAGTGATGTGTCCTAAATCTTTCCTCAATCATTCAGTGGAGCTCAAATAACAGAATTATTAACAGTTCTTTGGAAATAACTCCACTGGACCAAGGGCGCTTTTATTGTGGAGTTGGGGAATTCAGCAGCGCTTGCATTAATAAACAGCCATTGGCTTGTGGGGAGAAGGGTTTAGTCGGTCTGATGCTGTTGCCATTTAAAGTGACATCTAATGTTCCAGTAATGTTTTTTTGGTTTGGTTTGGAAGAGTGCTTCAACTCAGCTCATGCCCAACCTGTGGCCCGCGGGCCATATCCGGCTCATGAAGGCATTACTTGTAGCCCACTCTTTTATCTCTACATTCACATAATTATATAGTGTTTTTAGTTTATATTGAAGATAGAGTTTGGACTGTATGCTAATATTAGAATACTTTTCCATTGGAGACAACCTTCAGGCATTTCTGAAGTTTAAATTTAGAGAAAAATCTCTATTAGATATTTTTAATGATGAACTGCCACCAGTGAAATAAAAAAAAATGTGAAATGAAATTGACTTTTTTGTGATGATAAGATCATTAAGAAAACCTTGCAGACGTCGCACTAATAAAATAAGCATCGGATGGTGAGTCTGACAGTTATTGATTTTACTTTTTTTTTTTATTTAGTGTTTTTTTTTCTCTTTTTGACGGTCTATTGTGTCCACAGGAAAGTCAAGTTTGGCCTCCATATTACGGAATGGTGAATGCCACTGATTTAAATGCATTCAGAAATGTAATGTCATTTGGTGCCTAGTGGGACTGGCGTTTATAAATGACTTGACTCCATCATTGCATTGATCGCAAACACTTCTAGCGGAAGAAACGTCTCCCCTCTTTGGTTTTTCTAAACGGAGGGAGCGATGAAAGGCAATAAGGCTGCGCAGTTGGCCCGGGTACTGGGCTTTTGCAGCTCAACACAGGGTTCTAATTTACCTTCTGGTGATGCAGGTTAAGCAGGAGCAAGTAGTTTGTTGTTTTTTTATTAAACTGGTATTTGGGCTATTCGCATCTGTGCGAAGAACTTTCCAACAAGCCGTCCCTCTCCCACCCTGGAGCTCAAAAAAAGGAGGCTGTACAAATGAGCAACGGAGAGATGCACATGGAGTTCTAGATAGGAAGCACATGTGCTCCTCCATCCCCAGAGATCAGCTCCACCCTGAACTCTCTCCTTTCACTCCTTCTTCAAACCATCTCTGCAATTCTCTTTTATCCTCTTTCAGCTTTAGAGAAAATCCCACTCTGATTCTCTCCGCACTCTCTTATCTGCTTTTAACTCGGATTTTCATCTATCCGTTCTTGTTTTTTTGGTCATCCACGTTCTTGAAAGATCATCAAACCTTTTCCCCATTCCCCTCTTTCCTTGCTGTCAGCGCTTCAGTTCCAGATTCCACACATGCCTTTAATTTGGAAGGGAGGGAGCCCAGGAGTGCAGCTAGCTTACAGCTCAGGAATTTTCCACCCAACGGAGGTGTGGGGCCACCAGCAGCACACTTCTGCTGAGCTCCAGCAACCCAAGGATTGGCCATCAGAAGAAGGTAATGAGAAGGTCATACTGATAAAGAGGATGGACGGGAGGTTATAGAGTGATTTGGATCAGCTATGAGCCAAACAATTGGATTCTTCTGAATCTGTCGTGACCTCTAACGTTTCCAATAGCTGCTGAAGGACAAGGGCGGCTACAATACAACCGTTGTGACATGGGTTTCCAGACTGCAATTTATTTGTAGTCCCCTTGGAACACATGAAATCTGAAATTGAAGTCTGATCAGAGTGTCAACAGGAAGGAGGTGGAGTAATATTAGATCTTGAAGGGCAGGGCAGTCACTAGAACCACTTGGTTCTTATGTTTTATCCGTTTCCCAATTCAATTAATGTTCTTGATTGCGAAAAAACTTTGTTAATAAGCGTGTGGAAAAGTGCCACAGCGAGAAGAACCTGTTTGAGACTCAAGTTTGAGGTCCGGTTGGGGTCTTACTGTATGCCGTTTGCATGTTCTTTCGCTTCCGTGGGTTTTATCCGTGTCCCGGTGTTCCTTCAATAGTCTGAAAACATGCGCTTCAAGTTCCTTGTGACCCAGAAATGTTGAAGAGTTTCAGTTAATGGATTTCTAGATGGAAGCGCCATGTTCTTACGTGTTTAGAATAGAAGACTTGGTCTTTGTTTCTTTATTCATGGAGCACCAACCACTTAAATGGTGCTTAAATTCTCAAGACGGGAAGGATTTCTTGATATTTGTCCCTTTTGAAATGTGACTTTTCATCACTCTCTCTAGAGCTGATTATGTTCCAGCTTTTCTAGGCTAAACATCGGCCCAAAATAGAAAGATGTGTGTTGTGAGAGCCTGCAGTTCTTGGTCACCTTTTAAATCCGATAGTGGTGTGGGGAGAAGAAAATACCGCCGTTAAAATAACTACAGAGGATTTTGATTTGCACGATACTGCAGACGTAACTGGGTCTCCCTTGTTCCCTCAACCTCATTGAAATGCAGAAAGAAAATTTACATTTCACTTTGATTTTAACTACTGAAAAATTCTTAAGCCAAGACGCTTTTTAATGTCGGGCCCAGTGGCAGAGATTGAGGAGCTTTCTTTTCTCTTCACGCTGCTTTATTATTTACAGTTTGTCAAAAAGCAGCAAACTTTGGGAACTTGAACTTTGTCGGGAATAATTGCTCTGAATTTTTCATTTTCGAGGCCTGGTTGATGACTTTTGTTTTGCTGTTTGTTCAGTTGGTTAATTACGTTTTAACATTTCACAAGAATAAATCAGTTCTGGTGATGATGGAAAAGTCTACGAGTTCCGTTCTGCTGCACAATGAGGTATTTGCAGAAATACTCTCGTAAGAAAAACAAATGACACGCAAACAGATCGAAACATGTCACAGTTGGGAAAAATACCGTAAATCAAACGATTGTTCGGCTTTTCTTTTACGAAAACTCTCTTCCTCCAGTGGCCCGGAAATCAAAACACGTGCCTGTGCTATTCAAATAAGAAAGAATGAAATGCAGTTTGGCTGTTGAAGATATCCAGAGCTGCCAGAACCCTGTGGCTCTTATTAATCTTCCCGTCTCGAGAACGTCTCTCCGGAGCTCCTAATGACCCGAGGTCCAGCACGGAAAACATTTATACTTATAACTGTCAGTTGAACTGCTTTTACGGGGCTTTTCTCGGCTGTTATTGTATCTGAAACGTATCAGGGCTATCTTTGTGTGACATCAATATTTACAGCAGTAAGTGCTGATGTTCCTCAAAGAGGTTGAATCGAAGTGAATTTGTTCCAAGGAAATAAAATCTGTTAAACCTCTGTGATTAATTCGCCCTGATCTGCTTAATGCAACACTGATTCACCCAGCACACGCTATTAACGTTTCACTTGTTACAGTGTGTTTTACTGTAGGGGGAATTTAAATGTCACGTTGAGTGTTTAAAATTCATTTGTCAGCCATGACGTCACTAATTTTTGCATGTTAAAGGAATGTCCGCTTGCAACATTTCGGTACATTGTAGAGTGCAACGGCATAACTTTATGGTTTTACTGGAAGTCGAACCCACAACCTTTGCTGTTGAAATCTCAACCACTTACTGAGCCAGAAGGAAGTTTTGAGTTGATGACGATATTATTTAGCATCTATTTGCACATCGTGATCTGTTTTCTGAAATGCTTTTCCATTTCTGGATCACAGGGAGCTGGATAAGCAACTCTGGGACTTCAATCACAACCAATCATAGAGGGGAACACACACATTCCCTCTTAAAACTCCCATTCTCTTGAGCAAAGTGGAGACCTGGAGGAAACACAAGCAAACACAAGTTCCTGCAAGCTTCTCACAAAACTTCATCCAGGTCTAGAGCTCAAGTCTCGGACTGCTTCTTCACATATAGACTCAAAAGCATAAAGAGATTCTATTCCTAGATTGCAAAGACCAACATGTTCTTCTGAAAATGCTGTAATCTCTGATTTGTTTTTAATTTGAACTTTTCCGTTCCAGTGACTTTTATTTGGTTATTTGAACATGTTTAGGGGACACCGTGTGATATTGTTTTCCAGACGAGTCGCAATCTTTCTCACACAGCCGTGACCTTGAAGCTTTTTGTGTGGAGTTTCCGAATGGAAATGAGCAGCTTCTTGCTGCATAGATAGAGCTTTGCTAGGAATCTGTGTCCAATATGATTTAAAGGCTCGTGTTCATGATTATGCATGTACGTTTTTATCAGTGTTTGTGTGTGCGCTGCTGTTGTCTGTGTTGCAGGGCTCTTCTATAAGGAAGGATAATTTATTCATCTTATACGTTTCAGTGATTGACATTTAAAGGAGAAGCTGCTCTAAAATGTCTGTATTGCAGTTTATTTAAAAAATACTTGTGATCTGCATTCCAAAATTCGAGCTTTATTCAACCAGAAAGGTTTTTTTTTAACGTGACACGTTTTGGTTGGAATGTAAATTAAAGTGTGGGAATATGCTTCTTCACAATGATGCCCTCTCGCACATCGTCTTTGCATGAAGCCGGTGTCATTTCCTGTCCAGTCAGTTTGCTTGCTGCTATGTATAATTTTGAGCTTGGCTGTATACATTATTATATTTTGCATACACTAAAAAATGTACAAGAATAGATATGCATTCATCACATACTGGAATACATATACACGCACGGTGTATACTACATAACTAATATACCGTGTATATACACACACCCTAATATGTATATATTATATATATATATATAATCCATTGTTATACATTTCATTTTTATAATTGTTGTAAATAATTGCCTTTTTTGCTAATTACAGTTCTGCTGCCTCGACATTGTATTTTCAAACATTTGTAATTTAGGATTTAAAATATAAAACATGTATTTATATATAAACACTTTTCCCTCTTGAAGTTCTTAACATCACAAACATTTCACAAAACCATTGATCTGCATATAGAGTAAAAGGCAGAACAAAGTTAAATGGAGAACTTGGCTCTTGGTAGAGATTTAGATCTGTTCTGTAGAGCTTGTTTAAGTCTGGGCGAGTTTGTTTTTCTTGGACTCTGGTTTACAAGCAACCCTTGGGTCCGAGCACCTCCGTAATGGTTAACCTTTCTCCCTAAAGCTTGACCACCAGAGCTCCGGCTTGACCAAATCAGAGAGGTTAGAGATGAAGGCTGCAGCGGTTCAGAGGTTAATGCGCAGATCACGGGGTCGTCCGCCCTAGTCTGTAGGAATTGTGTGAAGTCTTCTGCTTGATTAGGTTGCATGCTTAAACATTGACTTATATTTCACACTGGTCCATGACATTTCAATAAAAGCCTCTCTGCTAGCTGGTCTGTTTTGACAGAAAGATGAGAGTGACTTGATCCTTGAGAATAGACATGCACTGTAGAGAGACGTTTATCGAGAAGAGGATGATTTGTTGGGCAACTCCATGTTTCAACAACAGAGTGTGGAATCCGCTAAATGCTTGTATTCCATTAGGAGTTGGAGACCTTTTGTGAGCAATTTGTGAATTTCCGGTAGCTCAATCTGGTGATCTGGTGGTTGGAGAGCCAACGTTCATGGGTTGGATTCTCAAGGTTACACAGCAAGATGAAGCGGAGCAATGATTGCCTCTATTTTTACACTTGGTTTTCTTGGTAGTGTTGGTGATAAGAATTTCAATATCTCACTTCCCTTGCTTACTATCTGTTGGAATGCAAACACACTCTCAAAGGCCGCAGTATTTAGATACCATGAGCTATCGGGGAATTCTACAGTCATGGGAGTTTTGGGCCTGGCATGAGGTTGTTAGTGGAGTTATGTAAAAATCACACTTTGTCGGAGAGGAATTCCCAGGCTTGGTGTAGTCACCAACTGCTATTCCCACTGCGAGCAGTGCCGGGGTGAGGGAGCGCTTCTGTGAGGTCATCTCACCAAGTGGAAAGATGGGCAGGGCTGAGAAACAACATCAGCAAATGGATTCAGTAGATAATGGAAAACCTGTGTAGTTTCTGAAGACGAGAACTCTGTTTCCCATTCCACATTTTTATTCTTTGGAGATTAGCTTTTTTCGTCACACATTACACCACATATATGGATAAAGGATGGTGAATTATTCACAGTTGATATTTAATATATTATGTAGAAGCAGTAAGCCTTATTCTTTTTTTTATATATATATATACTTTAAGCATTTTAACCATATGATATCTTCATCATTATGTTATATCAATACTGTATAATTGAAAAATATTTATTATTTACATTATAATATATAATAATAAATATAATATACTGTATTTTATTTTTTCTTTAGTTGATCTTTGTATGTACGTATTATAATACCGTACTTTTAGATGTTTTTATTGTAATTATATTCATTTAAAAAATAATCATGCATATATTAAAGGTTAAACCAACAAATAGTTTTCTTAGCTTTGAATACATTTTCAATAGGCAAACTGATGCTGCAGACACCGCGCTATTCATCACTGAGCTCCAGTAAGGCATGATGAATAAAACACTCAGAGACCGGTGATTCTAACAAGTGTGTTGGTGGTCTGGCTGCAGATTGGCCAGAATCATTCTGGTGGATCGAACCCACAGTCTTGGTGTTGCGAACATCATATTATCACTCAATTCTAGGAAGGCATGATGTGTAAAAACAAAAAAAAGAGGTTGTCTGGCTGGAGATTAGTCAAGCTATTCTGGTGGATCGAACCCACAACCTTGTTGCAAGCTACACCCTATTACTCAACAGGCTCCAGAAAGCCATGATGAGGAAAAAACTAAGAGTGATGAAGCTAAACTAGAATGTTGGTTGTCCGGGTGCAGTATGGCCATAAACATCCTGGTGGATCAAACCCACAATCTTGGTGTTGCGAACACCATATTATTACTCTTAGAATTCTAGGAAGGCATGATGTGTAGAAGCTAAAAGAGAGGAGAAGCTAAACGAGTATGTTGGTGGTCTGGATGAAGTCTAGCCAAGTTATTCTGGTGAGATGAACCCACAACCTTGGTGTTGCGAACTCCACTCTATTTCTCAACAAGCTCCAGAAAGCAACGATGAGGGGAAAAAAACTCAAGAGAGGTGAAGCTAAACTAGTTTGTTGGTGGTCTGGATGAAGTCTAGCCAAGTTATTCTGGTGAGTTGAACCCACAACCTTGGTGTTGCGAACTCCACTCTATTTCTCAACAAGCTCCAGAAAGCAACGATGAGGGGAAAAAAAACTCAAGAGAGGTGAAGCTAAACTAGTATGTTGGTGGTCTGGCTGCAGTTTGGTCAAAACATTCTGGCGTATTCTGGGTGATCCAGCCGGTGGGCCTGAAGCAGAACGAACGCATGAGCTAAAATAATATAAGCAAACTCAGTGTGGGCATATCGTTTCTCTCCGCTGCCAGTGTTTTTGCTTTATTTGAGTCTGTTTTAGTCTCTCATGCGAATGTAATTGTGTTGTAGTCAGTGAACATCACTAACCTTTAGTTAACAGCTGGTAGCTGAGCTTTCCTGCTTCTGTATGTCTACAGCGGGTTTGGTGCGTGCTTGTGCCATGTGAAGGCAGTATTAAGGGGGCTTTGAACTGTTAGCGATAGCAACACTCGCCGTTATCTAAGTGTGTGAGATCAGGTTTTACAAGGGCTCCCCAAATCCTACTGGTTTTAAGAGCCACATTCCCACAGCCCAGTGTGTGTGTGAGAGTGATTACACAGCGCTGTTTATTCAGGTTGGAGTGTAAAGCTTTTGAAGGTTTTCTTGATCTACCTGTGTGTGCGCGCGTACGTGCGGGTTCGGGATGTTTATAGGTGGGTGTTCTAGAGTTTTATGACCTACATTGACAGAAGAGAGAGAAGAAGCTCTGGAACAGACATTGCTCATAAACCCCGTACACTCTTACCACATCATTTACCGTATTTTTCTTGCTATAAGGCGCACCATCAATTAACATCTTTTTTTTTTTACTGGATTATAATGGGTATGGTGTCTGCCCAGTAAGCTCAGCGTTGTTTGTAGTATCATCATTGATATTTCTGTGTTTAAATTGGAGTCATGTGACTCTGAGTCACCCCTGCGAATGTGATGTCACTTCCCACTTTACTTGAGCAAAATGGTGACTCTCTAGTCTTGAGGTTTCTTGTTATTTTGTGACAGAGGAATAGAAAAACTTGAAAAATAGAAAATCTGACATTTTGTCTCAGATACAAGAGGTAAGTAAAAGCTTTGTTTAAACTATGCAAACATTACTCCAAAATCACCGTTTTTTTTATGTTTTAACCACTTTTCGACAAAGAAACTCCACATGTTGATATCAAACTGTCCCTTTGTAATTAAAATGAGAAAGCTCTGACTAGTTTGAAATATTTTCAGACACAATTATTGGACTTTAGTGTGACATGCTCATTATATTACTAAAAATGGATACAGTAAATGCTGCAATTCAGCTTGAACCCTGATTGTGGCTGTACAACACAGGGTTTAAAGCTTTAATATGTGTGAGTGAAGGGTTTTTTTTTTCCTGAAAACATATTTCCAGGAATATTTTCAGGAAGCCAAAATCTAATTATGCCCCCTTGAGGGCCAACCCCCTAACAATACACACACTCTTTCAGTGCATTCATCCTCTTCAAATCTATAAATTCGTCAGCTTCAGTGTTCGAGTTTAATTGCACTAAACACATCCAAAAACATAAGGCAAACAGTAAGAAAAATGTGTTTAGTGTGCCTTCTACTCTTTAGGAATACCACACCAAAAACCATACTTTTCATTTTTAAGAACAACGGCTCGGTTTTTATTTTTGATTTTTGCTTTGAGAAAGGGGAGTTATGTCAGAATAGCCTTTTGTGTTTAGTCCGGGACTTTCTTTCTGTTGTTTACGCTGCGTTGCTCCGCTGGAGGAGGTTTCAGGCCGCAGACCACTGTGTTGCACTTGGACCGGAGCAGAGCAGCAACACACACCAAACCAGCCAATGGTTCAGATTGTGTTGGCAAGCCTTTGAGCTCAGATCCATTATCTCTTTTATTGGTGTGAAGCGTGTCTCGGGCGGCTTTAGAAAACAACGCGGCTCTTTCTTAACCGCTGATGATTAATAAGGATGATATTATTGGAGATCGGGATGATAACGAGGACTCTGATTTCTATCTAAATTACGCACACACACACACACACGCACACGTTCATATCTAAATTTCTTACAGCTGTTATTCACACTGCAGTGGGAAAATGAATGTCTGACATGGTCTTCTGAGAATGACTATGAGTTATGACAGTCCTTGAGCAGGCGAATGCACTGTCTTTAGTTTTTGCTCTCCCCCCGCTCAGTCTATCTCATCATATTTCAGTCAACCGCACGTCCCCACACAAAGACTCTCTCTGGATGGAGTGCCGTGAGGGGCTTGCTGTTTACCATAAGGCCTATTTTTATTCTGTTATGAGCTTGACTGTGTGTGATGCAAACCAATGCTAATTGTCTCAATATGAATGGAGATAATTTATGAATGAAAGTCTGATTTTGTTTTCGTTGTTGTTTGTATTGTAATCATTATGAGTAAAATGTGATAGCAATAATGTATAATTTAAGCTCTAAAAGATTATTTGTAATTTATTATTATGTAAAATATATAGTTTTCTATCATCTTTATTGCTAATTCAGTTTCTGGGTCAAGTGCCGCTGAAATAAATCCCAAGGACTTTGGACTTAAAGGAATTTTTATTGTAAAAATGTATTGTAAAAAAACTATAATTTATATTTAAAAAAATATTGTACTTTATATTTTTAATATTTAATATTTTTAATATATGTATATTCAAAATACAACTACGGTATATAAAATATATTGTTGTGTGTATGTTACTGTTAAATAATTTGGAAAAACGCATACTTAGAATTCCTATTAATAGTTTATGCTATAGTTAGTTAAAATATGCAAAATATTCATACAAATGAACACTTTTAAACTTTGATTAATCACGTATATAAAATAAAGTTTTTTCTTTTGTTATCGTAATACATTTTGTATTATATATACAGTATATGTACTATATATATATATATATATATATATATATATATATATATATATATATATATACACACAGACACTACGCTGTGCTTTGAATTCTAGATATATATATGCCGTATATATGAAACGCTTTCATGAACTCTTACTTTTGGTTTCCGTTGTATATCTAAAGTACAAACATTGAGACGCACAGATTTCTCACACACGTTGCTATAGCGAAGCAGCAGCAGTGTTTGGGTGTGGGCAAGCTATGTGGTCAACGATCATCCAGAAAAATAAAACAGTGGCTTAAGAAACATCGATCCCTGAAAATTGAGCTCACGTCCAAATGAAAAGTAACTCAAAAAAGAACGTATTCCTGCACATGCATCTTTAAACTGTCGGACCTCTGCTGTCTGAATGTTTCATGTTCACTTGGAATAACTGAATCACTTTTCATACCTATTTTAAGCATATTTCTGCCGGAAACGAGGGAATATTTTATGCTTTTCCCTCCAATTTGTTCATTTAATAATGAGTGATGGAATGATGGTGATGTCTTTGGGTTCAGGGTTCTTCAGTTCACCTTAGGAAAACCAATTTGTCATTAGTAACGCATGGTTCAGTGCAAGAAAGCCATGGGGTTATTACGAGCCACGCCAGCGTGTGTCATCAACCTTTCAGATGTTCTGGAACCTTATCTTCTATTGTAAACACACAGCTGTCCTAAATTCCAACTATGTCTGCTTTTTACTTTTAAATGAAACTTTCAATTCATTTAATCATCACTGAAATCCGTGTGCTCATCCCCGTTTTGTTTAGAAGAACCTTGTTAGGCTCCAGATGGTGGTTATCTTAAATTCTTTTGGCTTGGGTTCACAACACACTCCCTTTTTTCACCCTTTTCTCACTCAATCCTTCCCTTCTACCCTCCTTTCTCATTTTCGTTTGCTTCTGCTTACTTTTAAACTGAATGTGGCCTCGGACAACTCAAAAACACTTGTAGTTCGGCTTAACCTAATGATAAACATTTTCCCAATGACCTTTACATTCTTGACCGATAGTGTCTCAACAAATAAGACATGAAGCAGTGCGCACAAGGATTGTAGAGATGCTCAGAGTTTGTCTCTCACAGTCGACTAGAAATGATTGCGTGCACGTGAAAGGCTTTTGCTAATAAACTGGTGGGTGATTGTGTTTTTACAGTAGGGTGGCAGTGCCTGACTGGTAAACGCGGATGGCTCTCCTCAGACATACGTCACAGCATTAAACCAACACACAAACAAACTGCGCAGACTTGTTAAACGCTCATAAAACCAATGTGGCTTGTGCACGAAGGAAACGAAGCTATGAAACCCAGATCTGTTTCAGTGAAGTTGGTCACGTGTATGCGGAAACCCTTTAATTTTTGCATTTATTTACTATAAAATAGATCAATTATATATTTTAATTTAGTTTGATCATTTGAAGGGGTGGTGAGTTTTTTTGAGTAAAGTTTTTCCAAGTTTTGAAAACATGAGTGCATTATATATTTATATGTATTCACGCTTTTTAAATGAAATACAATAACAGTTATTTTACGTACTCGTCATTATATATACTATATGCCTATACATTAGCTTATAAAAGTTTTCGCTTTTTGCGTATATCAAATGTATGTATATATCGTCATTGTTTACATGTGTATATTATATAGATAGATATTTATAATCTATTTACTGTGTGTGTGCTATCAATATTGGACTCTATTAGCCAATTTGGGATTATTAAAATATAAATAAAAAATACTTTTTTATGGGCTTATTGGGTTTTTTTATAGAGGCTTTTATTTTGTCGTTATCTGATGCTAGCCTGAATCAATTCATTTAATTTTATTCAACTTCAAATGATGTAATAAATATGCTTTATTACAAATGTATTAAATGTTCATTTTTGACATGGTCATCCCCAAAGCTTTCCTAAACCACTTCATCAATTTCTTTGAAAAGTCATATAAATATCTTTGAGAAATCCACTGTCTTTTCTGTTTCTAATAGTTGGACAGGTTTTGTTTTTAGATGTAATTACTTGGGGGAATCTCCTTATTTAATAGCTTTTACTGTAACAATATCAGGTGACATACAGTACTGTGTTTATTAGGAGCATGATGTCTAGTCAGTGTGGAATCTCTGTAGGTTAATCTGATAGCCATCTCTGCTTACATCAGCTGTCTGCTGAAAGGAAATATCTTATTATCTGACATGTGGATGTTGGTCCAAGTCCAGAATTGGTTCATCGCTCCAAAACTTTTTTGTCGAGGCTATAGAATTTCAAACTGTTTGTATTTGAGTGAATATATGAAAAAGTGTGTGTGTGTGTGTGTGTGTGTGTGTGTGTGTGTGTGTGTGTGTGTGTGTGTGTGTGTGTGTGTGTGTGTGTGTGTGTGTGGTGTGTGTGTGTGTGTGTGTGTGTGAGTGAGATAGAGATAAAGGGTTAGAGAAAAAGAGTGTGAGGAGTGCATGAGCAAGTGAGAGTGGACGAAGAGGAGATCAATTGTGTGCGTGTGTGTGTGTGTGTGTGTGCGTGTGTGTGTGTGTGCGCGCGTGTGAGAGAGATAGAGAGTGAGTTAGTGTGAGGAAGCGTGCAAAAGAGAGTTAGAGTAAAAGGGTAAAAATCTGTGTGTGTGTTGGAAAACATTGTGTTGGAAGAGAAGAGTTGGTTAGTAGTCAATTAGATCGGCTACTAATAGCTTTATGCTAAACTCTGTGTAATGTTGCTATTTACCACAACACAAACAGATCAAACAATTTGTATATGCCAGACTGTTTGATTCAAGTTTTGATCCATTTCGCTCCCATCTTCTCAGTTTACATGTCATTAATATTCTGTACAAGACTCCATCAGTTCTGCCAAACAGCGAGCTCAAGCTTCAAAAAAACTTGAGCGAGACTTTTTGCATGTCTTTCTCTCGCACACTAATATATGTGTACACATATACTGTATATATAATTCACATTTCCAAGCCTTTGATGATCGGTGGCCTTCTATCAAGGACAGCATTTGGGCTGTTGAATTCAACATGGGCACAGCCGTTATGTAATAACCAACACTGGTGCAGAATTTCACGGTGGCAGATGATGGATCCCTGAGGACTTCGATCAGTCTCTTCGCTCTCCGTTCAATGTGTCTGTGCTTTTAACAAGACATGACAAAGTGTGCTGAGGATCTAGGTCAGCTTTCTACGTTTTGGAAGGTTTTCTTTCACCCGCTGTGCCTATCACACTCACGATCTACGACCGAATTGGCATGTGCTTAGGTTGAAATTAAACAACCATTGAACTTTTACTGTTTATTTGTGTAGCGTTTAAGATAGGTGGCCACTTCACTTCCCTGGTGTGTTTTTACTAGAAGAGTTCTGGAACAGAAGTTCTCGGTATGGGAGTGAGGTCTTGTCCTACATCAAAGTAGATCACCAGGAGCCATGATATCAAGAGCTGGCAGCTGTTCTCACCGGTGGATCAGAGGTGAGTGCTTTCTACATTATCCTTGCATGTTTATTGTAACCCCTCTGCCACACTAGTTGTCTGTCATACCTCATGATTTCCAGATGTTCCAGTTGATGTGGAAACATGAACTACGCCCCACTTTCTGACTTTGTTCTGATGTTCAGGTTCACCTCCAGAGCCACTGAACCCTCGTACAAACATCATTTGCAACTTAAATGCTACATTTCACCAGCTTTGGGCATATTTGTAAGAACATTTGGTAGCTATGGTTGTGTAGAGTTGAAATCCAGATTTTTTTTTTTTGTTTTCTTTTCAGATAACTTTTCTTATTCTTTCCTCCTACCTTCCTACGTGTCTACTTTCCTGTGTACCTACTTTCCATCCTTTCTTCACACATCCTTTCAAAAGTAATTTACTTTTCTTACTTTCAGCCTTCACATTTACCCATTCATCCATCCATCCATCCTTCTTTATTGTTTTGTTCCTTCCAACTTATCTACTTTCCTACCTACATAAAATCTTCCCTGTTTTAGTTGTGAAAACATAACACAGTTATTTTAATACATTTTCAATACAATACATTTAAATGTTGTTCTAAATATTTAAACTTTTAACCATTTACGTTGTGTTTTAGTTGGATTATTTTGCATTATATCTCAGATTTTGCATTATATCTCAAGATTTTTCATTATATCCTAGATTCAAAACAAAGTCTTTCACAAATGAAGTCATAGTAGTTGAAATGAAAACGTTGCAGTTGAATAATTGTGAACATGTTAATATTTTATGAACTTTAAACCGAAGCTGTTCTATACATGTATCACTTTTGTTTTACAATTGAAACACAATTTAATTTTGTCAACCAAACCATTGTTGCCTTTTTGTATTATTGCCCTCTTATGCAAATCAACCAGACACCAATTTTCCAAAATCGTTTTCCTCTGTTTCTCAATTTCCTTTTTAACAGACAGACATGTCAACAGTAATCAGTATGGAGACAGTCAAATCGTTTTGGTCAAATGATTCGGAGGAATGGATAATTCCACAGCATGGTATTTGGTTCGGAGGTGGCATCGCTCCAGGGACCACAGGCCACTCTGCAATCTAAAAATAGCCCCTCTAAATTGTAGGTTGACTTTGGATCCAAAGAGTAAAAGCCTGATTTCAGTGAATCATAAGAATAAGACTTGGAAAACTGCTGGTTAGTACAGAAAAACCAAGTTGCTGGAAACTGTCTTCATTCAATTAAGGGCCTAGCTAACTCCTACAGTGTTTTCTAACTTTGGCTTTTTCCTGTCCTGAAAACCCACAAGCCTGTATTTCTGTTCTGTTTTGTCTGGAAGAGAAGTGCAGTGTGCACAAAAACAACCAGCAATATCGAATAGGCTTTTGTTTTTTAGCAAACTCTATTTACATTACATTTTTAATCCAGCTAGCTTGCGAATAAATCTTACTATTGTTGGGACGATTTTAGGCTAGATGACGTTGCCTGGTCTTTGCTGCTTTAATGTGCATAACAGAGTCCCTTGATCTGTTTACAGATTAACTAGAAGCCAATTAAATAATCTATATGACAGCTCCTAGTCGACAGGCTGTAAGTGCCAAGTCAACCAGATCAGAGCTGAGCCGACAGTCCAAGGTGAAGCACACTGGCCACGAGGCACTGGAACCTTGAGTGGTAGACAATCTCTGTTCACCATGCCAAGTTGTGTATGCGTATGATTGAGCTAAAGGGGTTGGAACTATGCTAGCTATCACAGCTGATTGATTGTCCTCCAAAGCCCATTACCTTGTGTTCTGTTCCAGGCTGCCAAGCATCTTCTTTTTGCTCCCACACACTCATCCCAGGCGAAGCATTTTAGCTCTCACTCTTTGACCCTGCAGATATTAATTAGGATCCAGTTAGTGAATGTCTCCCATAATGCAAAAACTCTGAAGCTAGATGTATGCATTATAATCTAAATGCTAATCATACATGCTTTTATAATCCCAGCTTGCCTTTGTCTTGCGCCGTTATGTAAAAACTTGCTGGGAAATAAGTATGAAAAATGAGTCTTAACATTTTCATTAAATATGTAATTTGACACTGCTTTCGTTGGACGTAACAGTGATATGTCCTGTTGTTTTATTATAAGGTCTATTTTAATGCCTTCCAGGTGCACTAATATCCAATATCACGTGTCGGTAATTATTCCAGGGGTTTGGATGAATGAATGGATTCCGTCAGAATTTGGCAGAATTTATTCCCAAAAGATATTGTGGTTGTATAGGTTGTTTTTGATTGGTGAACTGGACACCATCAGAGCGGACACAATCTTTTCTTATGTAAGCTCTGTTTTTTTTTTTTAATGCTGTTTATCTGGAAGTGCGGTAGACTCAAACAATGGCTAGGTTTACAGGAAGCAGATAAGCAGCCACTAGGTAATTTAAAGTCTGGAATCATCACAGCCATCTTTAGAGTTGAAGGTCCAAGATCTTCAGTGTTGCTCCAGCAGATGTGTAAGAGCAGGACAACATCACTAAACAAACCTTGGGATTTCGCAGAAGAACACAAGGAAACCACAGCATAGATCCATTTGGGTTAAAAAGTGCATGTATTCAGAACTCAGCAATCCACTCCCTTTCCCAAAATTCTGTTTGGATTCTTTTATACGTAACATCTGTGTCAATATTATTAGATCCGTCTGTCGTTTTGTGTTTTCAAATTGCTCAAAAGGGAACCGCTTTCCATCTGTGAATGGTCAGCCACGAAAACACTCAGGTATGGGGGAGTGTGTGCATAAATGTGCGCAACCGACTGAAGAGCACAGCGCTTCTTAGAAAATGTAATATAAATATAAGAAAATGTAGAATTTTAGTTCTTTGGCTTCAGTTTGAGTCTAACTCAATTATTTATTTGTTTTCCTCTTTATGCGCAAAGTTAGATAATCTTTCCTCCCGAGAAAGGTGTTAATATAATAATTTTATTAAAAAAAATATACAGTATATATTTGTAGTATACGCTAATACAGTGTAGCATAATGTACTAATAATGTAGACAGAATCAACTTTATGTTGTGTTCCTCAACATATTATGATGGTTTTCCAATAATTGCTGGCTGTCTACTCAAAACCAACCAATTTTCCAAGCTTGAAAGCCTTTATTAATCTTAAAATCAATTAAAATAAATCAATAATGTAATCACCATTAACGTCTACACGTACACGTTTAGCAGATGCACCAATAAAGGGTGAGTTACTGGGAGTTGACTCTAGCTCCTTGTGACCCAGAAATAGAAAAGCTGTTCAATGGATAAATGCACTTATATAAATGTTTACTGCCTCACAATTCAACAACTTTGATTCCTCTCAGGGATTTGATTAATTGAAAAACACTGTTTGCAATTTAATATTGTAAATATAACAAGAGCTGACAGTTTGTGGGAAAAATTGCATGTTTCAAATGTATGTAATAATAAGATAGTAAAAATGATCTCTTAAGAAATGTATCCAGATGGTCTTATCTTCACAGACTTACACGTTAGCATGGTCTGTTTTTTGTTGAAGAACACTTTTATAAGACAGGTGATAACCGGCTTGACCATGAAAAACACATAAACCTTTTTCCTTCTAAAAAACAGCAATCAACTGGGAGCTGAGGTAAGAAGTTGATTCTTCATCGAAGTTTTTTCAGATTTTTGTTTTGATCTACAGAGCAATGCTGAAGTTTCACAAGTCTTCCCATAATGCATTGTAATGAACCGGTTACTTTATTAAAACAGTCATTTTCTTTAATACATCCGTCACATTTTCGGGGATTTTTCACGGTGCAAGGTTTATTTTTACACACATACGTGGTCATATTAAAAATTCTAATAAAAATCTAAATTTCAGTCAATTGCGTAATTTCAACCAACGCGCGCCAAACAATGTGCGCGTCGTTAATCAACTGTTGTAGTTGCAATTACCACACAACAAGACTCGGTGTAGTGTTGTGGAATGGAATGAGATTTGGTGGGTGTGGTGTGTCGCTATTTCGTCAGTAAAAGTTTACCCACATGCGAGGAGGAACCATTCCACACACTCGGTCGACCCACGCCAGGCACATCTCAGCTGAATTCTCTCTTTCTCCTCTGTGTAACCTTTCCCTCAGAAATGCTCAGTGCAGGACGGATCCAACATCCAGGAACCAAGCCCAGACCTCGGAACGAGAACATCACAGGTACGGCGTAAACCTTACATGCCTCTGCGTGGACGTTGATCCTGATGAAGCTTTTAATACATCTCGCTTATTGTCAGCTGGCGTTTGTAAAGGCAGGGAAATAATCACGCGTCGTGTTGAGGTAAACTTGCGAGATAACGGACTCCTGCATCTCGTCCCGCGAAGAGCGTTTATCTGAGACTAAATGGCCGTTAACGACGTGAATAATATTGTGAGGAGAGATGAATTGTATTGATCACCATGGGTGATTTGTTGCTTTCCGTTGCGGGGAAAGGCAGGAGGCTGTGTCTATAAATTATGTGCTTAGGTCGGGGCGCAGTGCGCAATGTATGTGCTACACATGAGAGGTAAATGAGCGACCGTGTCACGCGATTGGGACTTTGATGACAAGTTGTGTTTACGCGGAGGCATCGGATGCTGTCTTATCGCTGAAGTCCTCCAACTAGCCTGTTTTATATGCACGTAATTCTCGAACGTCCGCGCACGGCTCCTCAGATGGGATGCTTTAATCCGTCGCAGCGGATTTTTGGACCAACAGAACGGCCTTTAAACCCCCCAAATTGAAACAAATACACAAGTCTAATGGGTGTATGTGCGTCTAATACCCCCTCCGCCCCTCGCTCTCTCACACCCGCGCGCGTGCGCGCTCACACTAAATCAGCAGCGTACTAATTGCCACATAAAAGTAACACAAATGTTGGCTTACATAGACTTTGTCATGAATACTAGTCCGACCAAAAAACACAAACCATATTAGGAGAGCTAAAAAAATTTATTTTTGCGAAATGCTTTCTTTGATAACACATTATTAATCTATTAATGTGTATGGAATCACTCACCCTACATTATCCGTCATTTGTTTAAAAAATGTTGATCTAATCAGATCTATTGAATTTATCATTTATTTGATGTTTTCCATTTCTGCTTTGTTTTACATCTTAATTATTTTAATTACGTCTTAATACAGTATTAGCTTAATGTCGATGTTCCTCAAGCAGCTTCTTTTGGTGTCTCAGCAGTTGTTCAGCTGTTTTCCCTTTTTTTGCAAACAACCTCCTTTTGTGTCGACACCAGCTGATTAGTGCATAACTTCAAAGGGCAAAATGTCTCACATGTAGAGGAAGCGACCCGTGTGTCAGCTCGCAGGATGCGAACGGTGAGGTGCGAGGTCAACAAGTCTGTGCCGGATGGCCACAACACTCACTTGATGAGCTGGAATAGAAAGGTTTTGTTTGGTGTCGCTTTTGACCTTGATTTCGATTGGAGTTGGCTGCAGTGCAGACTAATCTGCTGTAGTATGAGGCCTTATCTGCGTGCAGTGACGCTTCGTGATCAGAGTGGACGGGCAACAATGCGTCCCATGTCTTGACTCCAATGAATCAGGTTTGAGATTTTTGGAAGCAGAATAATAGCTATTGCATTCACGTGGTGTGGAAATCTCACAACATATTTTCACTGCAAGGACGTCACTGCTTGTTGTATGAACCTGGCAGATTGTGAGTTGAAAAAGGTGAGAAGAGACCAAATGGTCCTCAATCGAAAAAGATAAATAGGTCAAATTGGGATCAAGTGGCAAATTAGTAGTGTGATGTGAAGAAAAGAAAAAAAGAGGCAGCTCTTTCTGCCTCTCTCTTTCTCTCTCTTACTCATTCTCTCTTTTTAAAATCTCGATTAAGAATGCTTTGCGATTTTGCAGTGCAAAATTCTCACAAAAAATATGGGCTTAAGTTTTATTAGTTAAACATGTCATAATTCACAAAACTGTCTAGGTTTCTTGCATTGTAAGAGGCACAGATTGGACAAAAGTGACGTTCATGAGAGAGAGATCTGACGTTCACAAGATGAGAGGGTCCACGTGAGAGAGATCAGATGCTCGGGTGATGGTTTTCTCATCGTTGAGACTCATTGAGACGCGTGGTTGGTTTCTTTGATGTGTGGGCGTGGCCGAATCTTAAGTATTCAACTACCAGTTAAGAGTGCAAAATTCTTACCCTATTGCATAAGCCTAACATTGTTCGCCTATTTGGAACAAAATTCTGGTTAAAAGGGTCGAGAACATGAGAGAAGAAATAGTCTGTGAACACGCCCACCACACTGCAACAGGTTCTGTGATTGGCCACCCATTCATGATGCATTCCCCCATTCCCATTGGCTCCAGCTCCCCATGGCCAAAAAATAAAAAAAAAAAAGTGGTTCAGAAAAGATAACATTCAATATATTCTGTCCACCAGTAACTACCAAAAGTTATTTTTTAGTCTGTAGTCTGAAATAATCCATGCTTGATCTGTTAGCATGATTTATGTATACATTAATGGAATTGTATCTATGTGAAGGGAGAAAAAAGCATTTAAAAGGAGTCTTTAAGCGAAGGGAGGGCAACAGAAAGACACGGAACATCACTTACGTGTAGTGATGTGGAGAAAAAGGATGGAGTTCGTTTCCTGGAAATGCTGATGCCACTATTGCACCCAGTGACTTTCTAGTGTGAGCTGCTCATTGCTAAACAGACTTGATGACATTCATTATTTGTAACACAGTCCAGTGAATAATTCTGTTTTCTGAGACCGAACCACTACAGTGTTGCTTTAGTATCAGTAACAGTAGTGTTTTTACAGTAGACTGCGGCTTCAATTATAGATGTTTTGAAATGGTACATGAACAGCGTTGAAAGACAAACAATCCAGAGAGACTAATGAAGAGCTGCCTCATTTTGAAAAATCCAGCTTTTGATTTCCAAACATCCCGAATCTCATTTGTGGTTTGAGCGACTTCAGTGGCGCTGTCACGGCCGTCAGACGTAGACATCAATGAAATCATTTTGTGCGTTTAAAGACTTCTCACAAATCCCTTTATATTGCACGGTAATGAAAGATGGAGGCCAACAACTCAACTACTTCAAGAAGCTTTGGGGTTGTGATAAATGTTTAACAAGCAAAGTGCAACCATCTGCGGATGAAACCCCACCGTGAAATAGTGGCCTAATGGTAATTAAAAAAGATGCAGGATTGGTGCATAGATCTGGCGTATGATGAAGTCATACATTAGAAGTCGTATGGAAACCAGATGTTCTGCTGTACGTTCCTATACGCTGCTGTATGGATTCGGCTGGTCAAATGCATTAGCCTGAGATGATTAAGCTCGAGGGAGGAATAGAAACTGATAAGCATCACTGGTCAGCGTTTTCCCTCTGATGAGAATGGTAACCTCCATTGTTCTGCCAAGGTTTAAAGGGCACGGAAACTCTTTAGTATCTTCTGGAGGTTGTCGAGTTGGTTTCTTTGTGGGTTGACGGCCGCTAATGCTAAACAGTATTGTGATTAAAAACGGTGTTTCTGTGACTGGAATGGGAAATTACTGGTTGAGTCTCTCTCTCTTTCCGTTCTGTTTGTTAAAATATCTCCAAGCTTCTTCTCCATCGTTTGAGATGTTCTTCGGCAGGATAAGAGAGTAATTAGCAGCATGCGTATGCGTGCCAGAGCTTTGATCAGGCGGGTTTTAACTGATAAACCTTGTCGCTGCCATTTCTCAGTATAGTCAAGACTGCTCAGTGTAACGTGAAGTTTTTCTCTGAACAACTCTACTGCCAGTCGCACTTACAGTCTGTGTGTGATTCCAGCTTCAGTTTAGTTCATTCTATGCTTTTGTAGTTCTAAACCACGGGGATAATCATTGACCTTGTCGTGAAGCTTTATATTTTGCCAGAACCTTTCTGCTTTGATAAGGTCTTATAATTGGCTTTGGTTGGATCAGATGTGGCACTGTCAAGGCCTTTGTTCTTTTTATAAATAGGATGATTTGGTGGATCAATGTCTTACAGGATATATTTGTGATATATTTTGAGGAAAAATATGAAAACATGCACGTAGGAAATCTGTGGTTCACATGCTGTTAGACGAGGGATGCCCAACTGAAGGCCCGTGGGCCGTATCCGGCTTGTGAAGGAGTTGGTGTGTCCATTCTATTATTATTATATTTAGTGACAAAGAGTGACTTTTCTCAAATTGTCTCAAAAACAAACTTTCTCCAGAAAGCTAGAAATGACAAACAAGTGACAAATCTTGACCCAAACATTCTGAAACTGGTTTCTGAAGAACAATTGCACAAATAAAGGGAGCATCAAATAGTAAAAAGCTAATTTTTTACATTTATTTTCTCATATTTTAGCCCTTTTTAACTCACTTTTTAAACTTATTTTAATTATTCTTATGTGCTTTTTTTGTATACAATATGACCCTCGAAAATCACAGCAAAGTCAAGTTCCGCCGCCATATTATTAAATGTTCATCTGTGTTAGAACATCTATTAATTTTCGAATCATCTTTTCAATTCCTGTACTATGGGGAGCTGGAGCCAATCACAACAACTCAGGACTTGAAGGTGGGGCACAAAGCTCGAAAAAGTGGCCCACCAATCAGAAAGCAAGAAACACAAACACACTTCAACTCCAATTTATGTGGAAACTGGTGACCCGGAGGAAACCCACACAAGGCTGTCTGTTCCCCTCCCAGCCTTTGCAATGTCACATTGGATCAAATTGTCTGCTAAATAAATGCATGTTAAATTCAAATGAACACATTGCACGAAATCTCCGTTGCCACCTTTATAAACACTTTACAAGCGTTTATAAAATGTTTTATGCTCGCACTAAACGTACTGACATGGTTGACCTTGTGTCGGATCTTGAATGCAATTTACAAGACCCCAGTTTTAAAGCAACATGCTTCAGGGAAAAAGCGAGAAGTGACTTTATTTTTTCTTCTAATTGAAATCCCTTTATATAATTGGTGTTCAATATCGAAAAGTTCCACATCTGTAGAGCAGTTTTAGTGACAATCTCATGCCATTTTAACCAGTGGATGAATATGTGTGTTGAAAAATCATTGATTTTGGGGGTTGTGGAATGTCCAGTGTGGTTTGTAGGTTTGGCTGTGTGAGTTCCTGCCTGGAAAAACCTCACTTCCTGCTTTGATGGTCCTGGGGATCCACTGCCAAGTGGATTACTTGAGCCTGAAAACATTTCTTTAGGATTGCCAACGATACCACACTTGTAGACCATTGTTCCAGAATCCACTTTTGTAGAAAGTAAGAAGACCGACTTCAGCGCCAATACTCAAACAAAACAAGACTATCTGAACTAGAATTGCTTATTATTTTTATAACATTCAATTTCTTTTTATTCATCTCTTGTCTTCTGCTTTTATTTCATTATTGGAAACACTCGAACCACCAGATAAATAAAGACCAGTTCTTTTGTAAAAGTAGCTTCATATCACCTATTAGTCTTTAGTTAAGAATAAAATAATTTACCCATATAAAAATATATATAACAGTATAGTTTATTTATAATTATTAATAATAATGCTTTAACATTTTATTATTTATTGAATTACTTATTATTTTAAAGCTATACAAATTGGTGATTTAATGAACTGTCATAGTTTAATACCTATATCATTTAAAACATTTATTTGACAAACATTTTATGTAATTTAATTGCAATTTATCAATTTTACCTTTTTACATTTCCCAAGACTCAAACCCATGGGTTTTTTCGTTGCTAACACCAGGCTCTTCTGATTTTGCATCTTGGGCACAGACAGAACTGGAGTAACGGTGCTTTTTTCTCAATCATTTTTTTTTTTCATTTTTTTCTTATATTACTTTTCCAAATAAGCTCAAATACATATTCTCTTTTGATTTTCAATTACTACATTTTTCGTTGAGTACTTCAAAACACGGTGAGTTACACAAAATACGTAGTATGTGTATAGAGCAGTGCATAACGCAGACAAGGACATCGGCTAAAACCCATTAAAAAACACTTTCAGTCTAAACGCACTGAAAACAGCTAAAATTGGCTCCAGCTCCTCGTGACCCAGAAATGGAAGAAACTTTCCAGAATAAGCAAAACATGCAATCAACAAGCCAAGAACCAATGCCATTCTTAAGATAAAGTGTGCACAATTTGTAGTGCTTTATATTTATAGAACAAGACTGAAGTGAAATTCAGCTTGCCTAAGCACTTTCCTTCTGTTTTGGCTCTGGCTCGTTTCTCCTAGTATCAATTTCTGTCCATTTTTTTACCCTTCGGTCCTCACCACTCGCTCTTTCTTGAACAGTGTGTGTCCACAGGACTCGGGGGGTCAATTGCGATGATGTCACAGTGTTTACGGCGAAGAGCATGATGTCTCAGTGTGAACACGTGCCTCTAAAAAGAAAGTGTGTTCGAGATAATGAAGGCGTGAGGATCTGAAAGAACCTTTGTCCGAAGACACCGTTTCTTCACTTCAGATGCACCGTGGCTTGAGGTTGAACGTGCTGCTGCTATTACGGGACTGTTTGTGTAGCAGCTATTAGGCCGTCTGTGTGGAGACATCAGTCTGATGAAGTCATCTGCGTCGGTCGCTCCAGAAACTGCAGAGTTAAAGTCAACAAGGAGTCCGTTTTGACTGGCTTTTCCCTTCCATTACATTCATCTCATGCTGTTTGTCTTCTGTAAGATAATTTGGGACAGACATTTGAAAAGTGCCAAAAATGAAATGTTGCCAAATACTTCAGTTCCGCAAAGCTGGCTACGAAATATCAGATTTCTACGTATCTTTCACACTACAAACCTCTCCAAGTCTGGGAATAAAGAGTTGACACCAAACTGTCACGGTTGGGACTCGGGGATCCGCAGGCCTGCTGCTGGATGCGGTGTGAGAGATCGAGGAATGTGTAATTCATTTATGAAGGAAGCCTGCGCGGCTTCGTGAAGCTTACCTTACCGTTTATGAAGCGTTTATTACAGAGGAAACGCGAGCTCAGAGCTTCACGGTCTTTATTTTGTTTTACAAAATTGAGATGCAAAGGGAGGTTTTAGCACAAAGTGATGCGAGTGTGTACTGTTGGAATAAAAAAAAAGAATTGCATAGTTCTTAATATTTTATTGGGATGGAATGATTCATTGTTAGCGGGGCTTTTTTTGGCTCGACGCAGCTTCGACATCACCGGTCTGCTTGCACTTTTGTTCATTTTTAGCTTGCGACATGTGTTAGCCATAAAAGCAGGTCATTAATAAAAGACAACAGTTGTCTAGATTGCACAGCTTTGTGAATCTGCTGGCGCTTTTTGATCTTTTTTCAGTCGTTAAGCCAATATTTGTCATCCTTGTGCCTTTAATTGTTACTGTTATTTTGTCTCTTTCTGCGTTTGAGCCTTTATAAAAAAGTCATAAAAACATAACAAGAAGTTACAATCAAAATGTGAACATATGAACAAAATAATACTCATTTAATAATATAATTGTGGTTTATTGTGAATTTGAGGCTCGCTGTTTCTGTGCTGAGCTGGGCTTTTTCTCCCCCTGCTTGTGTAGGTTTCTTTTGGATCTCCCCGCAGTTCAAAAACATTTGTTCATAAGAATTGGAGTCTGGAAAATTGACTATACATGTGAGTTATTATTTGAATGTGCGTGTCTTGCTCTGTGATTGGTTGGCGACCAATCCAGGGTGTGTCCCTTCAGGCCCAGAGTCGCTGGGTTGGCTCTATCTCCCTGTGACCTAGAAATGGAAAAATTGCCACAGAAAGTGTACGGATGGATAATGTAAAGTTTTCAGAAGTATTTTTCGCGACAACAAGACAGTTATGTAACGTGTGTATGTGTGAGACATTAAATAATACATTTTTCTTAAAATTAATAGATAAATAATGAATTAAATAATATTTTCTCCCAGTGAAAAATTGGTTATTATTATTATTATTATTGTTGGTGGGTTATTAACTCTTCTCCATTATAGGAGATATATTTATATTTATCAAGCTCAGACTGATTAGGAAGGAAGTGTGAAGTGGAAGGAAGGAAGTAGAAAAGTAAAAATAAAAACAGCTGTAAAAGGTTTTTGAGCATTAAGAGCCTCTGACCTCGGCGTGTGCTAGATGATGCTGTGAGAGGCAGTCGTCTCGGAGGACTTTTAATGGTGAAAGTGGATCAGTCTGGAGAATCTGGGTTGGGAAGTGTGAAAATCTGAAAGTCATACCTCTGCAAACAGCATCCTTTTACTTCTGACAAACTTCATTTAGATCAAACGCAGCTTGACGTTTCCATCCCTGCGAATTGTTACTGCTCAAGCAGAGCAACAGCCTTTACTCTGGACTCTTTTTTCATGGTTTGGAAATAAACAATGTGAGAACATTCAGGTATTAGGATGTCTAAGCTTCCTTTAAGACTTTTCTCAGCGGATCAACAAAAAATGGTAATTCCTATAATGGCTTGAGTGTTCTGAGCTTATTAGGCAGCCTATTTTGAACAATTAGTTCCGCTGCACTGTTTGGTTGTGACATTTAAACGCAATTTAATGTCCCTTTCAAGGTACTATTGCACATATTTAACTCATTAATAGCATGCCAATAAATTTAAATTAAGATACAGTAAGGCACAGTCCTGCTCTGTGATTGGTTAGCCACTACACAGACTTCCCAGAAACTTAGAAAATTTAATAAATAAACAATGAATAAAAATGATAAAAAAAGAAATTCATTAAGGTTTTATCTGTAAATTATCTGTTCAATGAGACAATCTTATGTACAGTAATGTCAGTAATTTAATCCGGAAAATAAATGTAGTAATTCAATCAGGAATCTTCAGAATATTGCGAATAAATTAACATTGGGAATTGTTGGTGGGATTAGAGTATATTTGCTTATATAGGTGAATATCACCTTCACGGTTTCTCTACTCTTTGTTTTTTTTCTATAAGTGAAGGGTTTTCTGTCACAATTCTTTAAATCTTTAGGCACACAGATCTGAGACATTAGAGCTGAAATCTCAAACAGATGAGATCATTACTGCAGTAAAAGTGGGATAAAAAACCTTTGGTATGTCTGAAAATACCCACGTGTTATTTTAACTATGGTTGATTTTGAGGTTGTCTATTTTCTGATTTTAATTATATATTGGAAATACTTTTGGTTCCGAATTTACATTACATATACATATATATGATGCTGTGAGTGGCCATATGTATGTATATTATTGTACCATGTGTGTGTGTGTGTGTGTGTGTGTGTGTGTGTGTGTGTATACTGTATATATGTAACAGCGGTCCACACCGATGATGAATTGAGAGAGTCAGTGATTTGGATCAATTTTCCACTCTGGACACAGAACAGAAGAAAGTGCAGAAGTGAGCGCAGATGGAGAAGAGCGGTTCAGTGAAGGCAGACAAACCAATCGCTTTGCCGCGAAGATTGGACCTTTTTGTTTTGGCTGTGTGCAACAATCCTTTCAGGAAAAATTCAGCGAGCAAGAATCATTTGAAGTTAATCTATGTCTCTCTCTCTCTCTCTCTCCCTCTCTCTCTCTCCCTCCATCTCCCTCCCCTCTGTCCCGCTTTCTCTCTGGCAGTGATGGCCTCTCCTGTGCAGCTGTGTGTGAGCTCGCCTCATCTGGGCTAGAAGTGGAACATACAGTCGGACACCAACACACGCCAGTCACCATGTATAGCGTGGAAGACCTTCTCATCTCTCACGGATACAAGGTCCCACAAAGGAACAGCAACAATGTCCCCGTTTCCCACTCGTCGTCCCCCCACCCAGCAACCTATGAGAAATGTCCGCCACCGCGAAGCGACAGCCGGTGTGAAATCGGTGAGAAGCGAAAAGGACACAGCGGAGTGAATGGCTATGAAGGGGACAGTGTTTACAGCAGACATGCCGCTGCCAGGGGATTCCCTAGTGATGCTGAGAACAGGGTCAGGAAGCAGAGGACGCAAGACGTAGACAACGGGAACTTGGGAGATGGACGCGTGCCGGAAGACAGCTTGACCACTGACAGCGGGTGAGTTACGCTGGCGTTGTTCTTGACCTCACCTCCTTCTCCATCACCTCTCTCTCACGGTCTCTCATCCTCTTTATCCCCTTTGATCTGAGGTTTAAGCCGTCTTGCATGATGAATAGTGTTACATAAAGGAAGAAGCTGACAAGGTCTTCCCCTTCACCACAGTGCTCTTCTTTTCCTTGCCTGTGTTTTTTTTTTTTTTTTGCTAGATTTGTTTATTCTTTCTGGATTTCATTTTTTTTTTAGTTTGTGTCTTCTTCCATTTCAAACTCCTGCTCTGGAGTCTTTGTACTTTGAAGTCATTTTCATATTCTTTCTCTCTTGATCCATCCTGCATCGCTCCCCCTGTAGCTTATGAATTCATTAATTATGCTTAGTAGGTTTTGAAGTGCATTTTCCTCCTCTCTCATTTCACAAGGGATTGGATTGTCAGAACCCTGTGTTGTCTGAAAGCTCACAGCGCCCCCTGCTGAATGAGCTCAGAGTTGCCGCATTGCCTGCAGTGATACATGCACTGCCACATACCTCATTAGTGCATTGCCAGATCAGTTTTCCCTTTTCCTTTCAACAATAACTTATATAACACTGTTATTAATAAAACATCATGAATTGAAATCGGAATATCTGCAAGATGTGTTTTTCCATTCGTGTGGACAATTTCAAAGTCACAGTCTAAGTCAAAGAAGCTTTCATTTAATTTAATTAGCTGAAAAACACATGTGATTTTTTTTACATGTTATAATTGCAACATTGACTTGGTAAAAGATTGTAAAGCATACAGAAAGGGTGGATGGATGGATGGATGGATGGATGGATGGATGGATGGATGGATGGATGGATGGATGGATGGATGGATGGATGGATAGATAGATAGATAGATAGATAGATAGATAGATAGATAGATAGATAGATAGATAGATAGATAGATAGATAGATAGATGTTTTTTCTATTTATTTTTAGAAGATAGATGTACAGTGATTTCCTTGGGGGATATCACTGCAAATCTCTTTGGACATAATTATTGACATACTATCAAAGCATAGTGCATCTTTGCACTTTTATGTAATTGCATGTCAGTGATTGGAGACTCAGCAGTTCAGGAAGCAGCTTCAGTTTTGTGACTACTACTAAGCTTTATAATCCTTCAATAGGTGCAGGCCAGTGTTATTTAACATGCAGATCAGATGCTCTCTGCTGCCAAGATAGTAGAGGAGGGAACAGACCGTGCTGACTCAACAGTTTAGCTTCACATCAGCTAGCCTTGTTAGCTAGTGTAAGAAAACAGCACATTTGTTGTGTATCTTCAAAGTCTCTGTCTCAAAGTTATGCTGGAGGTCCATTGTTTCAGACAGCTAGTACTTTCCTTGCCTATGAGACTTTATTTATGATACGCTTTATAGCCTCCGAAAAAACTCCATGTGTGTTTGCTGAGTAAAATTTCTCAACAGGTTTTCATTTTTACCTACACGACATTGAAAACAATCATCATATAATGTGAATCTTACATTATATAGCCTTAATGTGATTCTTAACCCTTTGACATAATGACATTTTCATTAAAATCTTCCAAAAAAAAAACTAAAAAACAAAAGCTTTGGGCCAGAAAAAATTATAACATGGTATTAACTTCTGTTTTTTCTCTCGAATAGCTTTGTAAGCAAACAACCTCTTGATTTTCTTCTTGTTTGTCACTGCAGGTTTTTTGATAGCCACAGGGGAATACATTCTCAGCCGAGATCTGATCAGGATGTGTCCTACTGGCGACGAAGAGGTCAAGATTTTAGTGTACTTTTGGATTATGCGGACTTCCGAGATCCACGTAGAAGTGGGGGAGGGGTTCCTAACAAACCAGAGGGCATGCAGCGGAGACCAGAATCCGCCTTAAGCACAGAAGAACATAACCGTGAAAGACAACGAAGGGCAGAGAGCGCACGTGCCAGAGAAAGAGAGATGGCACTGCATCAATGGAGAATCGCTGCTGAACGGAAGTACCAGAGCTTGGGAACAGAGGAGTGGCGTCCAATGACCAGCATGAGCCACCAGGCATCTGAGAAGGATTTAGCACAGGAGCAGCGCAGACCTCGAACTGCAGAAGGAGCAGTTCCACCCAAACCTAAAAGCAAGTCCCAGTCACTGCCCAGAATGGCTCTGCAGTCAGAAAGCCTCCAGTACTTCAGCATACCAAATCACAGGCACGACTCCTATGGAAGTTATAGGGTAAATGGCCATTACAAAAGAGATCCAAATGGAAGACATCTTAGTGATGGAGAAAACAGGGAGAGGTGGACTGACCGCTCAGGTGCACAGTCGGCACCACCATCCAAACCTAGATTCAGTAGACCTCTCAGACCTCCATCGTATGAAGTGCACCAGCAGATGCGTGGAAGTGCAGAAATGCTCTCAGGGGAGCTTCCCCCTCGGGCCAGGGACAGAACTCCACTTCCTTTCTCAAGGCAAGAGTATTTTGTGCAAGAACTTGGTGGCTCTGAGCCACCTGGTTACATCCCTCCTCCATCCTACAGAAGACAGCCAATGGTTAAGGGAGGCCACCGGACTTATCCAATTTCAATGGGAGCCCACCAGTTTCGGGGTGACCCATATATGCAAGGATCTGCCATGACGGAGGTGAAGGAATGGTTTTTCAGGCAAACTGGTATGGCTTGGCCAGAACAGTACAGGGATGGAAGAAGAAGTGTGCCCTGCAGGAGACAAGCATATCCAGGATATGGGGAAGAATGGATGGGTAACGTCCAGTACATCTCTTTCGATGATCCCCGTGTCAGACATATTTCTGGAGCTGGAGTAGATGGTAACTCACTGACAGATGCAGACAAAATTAGAAACATAAGAAATGAGATTCCAGTTAAGTTGGAGAAATCTAATGACAGTGCCTTTCCTCTCACAGAGAAACCCCTTGACTGCACAGAACCAAGCAAAAGCAATATTAGTGACTGTGTTAATGAGGATAGCATACACAAGGATGTGAAGGAGCTTGTAAGTTGTAACTCAACTTCTGACCAACACTGCAACAGGCATCCAGTTGACCGCAGCAACACAATTGCTATACAGATGACAGTACAGCAGAATTCCAACCAGGGATTCATTGAGACAGTAACACAGGTAAAGAAATTTGAGGCAAAAACTGTAGCTGAGAATAAAAGTAGCTCCAAAAAGAAATTCAAAGAGACTATGTTTTGTCTGGTTTCTGTCCCCATTAGTATGCAAGCAAACAGAGTTATTTCTGACCCAAATAACAATGAAAAAATGGCTAATTCCATTGAACACACAGTTGTTGAATATAAAAGCCAGGTAGGGCGCGAAACCCACATTCAGTCAAGTAGCCACTTATCGGTTAAAAGCTCGAACGTGTCTGCTTTGACAAAAGAGAATGACACCGCATCAAAACATTTTGGACAAGCCGACAAAGTACCATCTGAACACTGGCATGGAGATCATTATAAGAATCAGGAAACCCAAACTGGCTCCCCAGAGGTTTCCAGAAATACTCTCACACAGTCCACAGATGGAGTTGGACCCGACTGTAGCACCATTTGTGAATACCCTATCAGTGGTCAAAAGGATCTGAACCCTTCCAGTAATAGTGCGTTTTCCAGAACTGGGTCAGGGAGCAGCTCCAGTATCAAGAGCCCGACTCTCCCCCAGTCAGCACTAGCTCCATCATCTCCAGATCATCAGCCTTTACTGAGAAAAATGGGAGAGAAACAACAATCTGCAGATAGTCAAGAAGTCTTTGGGCAGTTTTTATTAAAGCCAGTGAATAGACGGAAATGGGATGCTATAGGGGAGCTTGAATCCTTTAATAAGGAGATCCAAGATAAGATGAAATGTCCCAATGTTGGCAAGAAGATTGAGCAACTGGACGAAGCCTTGAGGAACGTACTGGAACTTAGCAACACTAGCAGAGATGCCACCGATGCAAAGCAGGACACTGCCATTTTATCGATGCCACAGGAAACGCAACACCTGTCACAAAAAGGGCAGGTCACAGAAAAGTATGGGAGACAAAACAATTTAAATGTCACACCTAATTCAGGGAGCATCGGCCATGAAAATACAAAGAGAACAAAAAGTTCCTTTACCAAGGTAAACGTGAATCTAAACACTCAGACACTTGAGACTCCTGCAGCCAAAGCCAATTATTATGCTAACTTTGAAGTTATGCAAACCGGCCACTTTGATCCAGGGACACATAGACAGGATATCCCCGTACCAAAGGAGTGCTTGCTGAAGGATGTTGGTCTAACAGTATACACTGCCATTCCAGATACAGTGACTTCTGGATCTCCCACATGTTTGAGTCCCGAGTCCCCTATGCTAACAAGCCCATCAGACAACTCTGAAATGTATGAGACTTTGCAGATTACTTCATCAGATAGTAGTGGAGATCTGAGCAGGCATAGCCCAGAGTTAGCTGAGGGCAATCAAAGTTTGAACAATAACAATACATTTAAATCTAAAGCCCCCAAAGAGAAGGACCCTGGTAGTAGAAGCGCTGAGGTAACTAGATCAGGGAAGTCCTCGCGCATTCATGTAATCAAGAGTCTTCATTGTAGGTTTCAAGCTAATTACGAGGATGGGGATGATCATTTGTATTCAGATTACCTGAGCTGGAGTAATGAGAAGACATTGGCAGACGAACACCTTGAGACTCTTTTGAGTCAAGAGAAGGCTAACAGCATGAATACAGAAGATCTTAGTAACCTGTACAAAGTTCAATGTGCCAAAGGCATTCCTGAAAATGAATCCATTGAACAAAGGGCTGCTAGGATACTTGGTATTTCAGTCCCAGTGGAAGCCTTGGTTGTTGATCAGGTTGAGGACAAACAGCTAGAAGTAAACTCGACGCCTACCACTGATCCAGCTATTGCTTTGCAAACCAAAGAAATTTGCTTAAATGAAGAGAAAAGCATCGATGGGGAGTTTAAAAAGGTGACGGATGGGTCTGTGGAAGAGTGCAGGAGAAGTTACAAAGATGTAGTTGAGCTAGGACTTGGAGAGAATCAAGAGCCTAAAGAAGATTTAACAAGTTCGGAGAAACACATTCACAGAACCTCATCTGTGCTGGAGTTGCCAGAGTTTCCCCCAAGCAATTTGTGTTTGTCGCTTCCATTGACTGAAGACAAGCAATTGACACTAAGTGTATGCAGAGCAGACTTGATGGAGACCGCTGTAGCTGACGTACCAGATAACCAGCAAAATAACCTTTCCCCATATCTGTCTCCTTCGTCACCAAACAATTTTACCTCCCTGGATTGCTGCATCTATGCAAAGGAAGAATACTCTCAGCTAGTGGAAAGTATGATGGCCAAAGAAACAGAACCAAAGCAATGTTCTGAGGAAGGAGATCAGTCAGAATCGCACGGTAAAACTTCAAAAGAAGAGTTTGAATATTTTGAAAAGGGATCAGAACCAAACACAGATGTGGTGGAAGATGGTGGCCACATGGAAAATGAGGAACTGGTAAAAGGTGAGGGAGGAACGACAGATGAACTGATTCAAGAGAACCACCAAACGCCACCAAAGTCTTTGTCACGTCCGATTCCACATCCTCGTAGTGGCAAAGTAGCAAAACGGGAAATCACTCTGTCAGAAGGGTCACTCTGTCAGAACCCCATGTATTCAGGAGAGGATGAAGACAAACCTTTTCTTTCAGGTTTGTAAATTATTTAATTAATGTAAATCTATTTGTGTTTCTCTTTATCGATGTGTGAAAAATATTTAGTTTTGAATCTTGTTGTTGTTTCCTAGTGATAGTGAATTAGACTTTTGCTCAACAAGTCGCTAGTTTGAATTCCGATCCGTTAGGTACCACAATTGTAATGTTCATGAAGAAATCAACACTGAATCTGACCAACTTCTTGGGTATTACATGGCAAGCTGCCTACTGCTGTCTGTTGTGAGTGTACACTTCACAGTTGGGGTGGTTAAAAGCAGGGCACAAGTGTCAGTTGGTTTCAATTATGCCTAGCCACCTCTTCACTTCCATTGACTTCTCTTTCTTTTAAAGCATTTCTAGCTTGACCCCGATTATAAATGAATGGCCAGTCGGCAATTTTAAGTGTCTTGCTCAAGGACACAAGGTCACAACACAGTTGTGAAAGCCATCAAGCAAGGATTCAGACTTGCAACGCTTGGGCGGCTGGTCTGATTGCCCAGTTAACAGTTGCACAGTTATCAGTTATATCAAAATGATAATGTGCTTAAAATCCTAAAATGTTTTAGTTCACAATGTGCTAAATGTACAATACCGTTCAAAAGTTTGGGGTCAACTAGACAATTTTGTGTTTTCCATGAAAATTCACACTTTATTTACCACCAAGAGTTGTAAAATGAAAAGTAAATATGAAAATTTTTGACCATTTTGAGCATTTGAATGACCCCACAAATGTGATGCTCCAGATTCTCAACCTGCTCAAAGGAGAGTTTGATAACTTCTTTAATCAGCTAAACTGTTTCCAGTTGTGCTAACATGATTGCACAAGGGTTTTCCCCATCAATCAATCAATCATTATCATTATGACACAATTAGCAAGCATATTGTGCCATTAAACACCGGAGTGACTGAAAATGGGCCTCTATACACTTATGTAGATATTGCACCAAAATCCAGACATTTACAGGCTAGTAATAGTTTTTTACCACATGAGAAATGTATAGTCTATTTCTGATTAAAGTTGACAGAAACAGTGCTTTACTTTCAAAAATAAGAACATTTAAAAATTCATATATGCTTATTATAACTAACAACTCAATTGTTACCTTCTTCCAAAATGGTTAATGGACATTGTGTTTATTTGCAGATGCATATGACCCCAGTCGAGTGGAACGAGTCTGACCTTGGACTCTTTCAGACCCTGTGGTGCTTTCAGTTAAACATCCAAAATAAAACTACTGGGGACAGTGTACAATGGATGATTTAACTCTAAGGGAAAAGCAACGGTTCATAAGCAGGCAGATGGACTTTTTCCTCATTTGAAAACTCATGACGTGTATTGGCCTCGTGGTGGTTGGAATATAAGCAAGTCTATGAGATGAATGTATAATGTGTATCAAGTAAAGCTGACACTACACAAAACCACAAATCAGTCTTCAGAGATGGTAATATTCTCAATATGTTTCTCTGCACCGTTCTGTTGACTCGCGGAACTCTGTGTCAAGAACAACATGGAGGACGACAGAACTTGCACTTCTCGTTTATTTTGCAGTGATACCAATGAGAGAATGGAAAGAGGCCTTGATGTATCGAAGCAATTAATTGGACTGGTGACGAAGCAACCGAATCAGTTGCATTTCACTGTGCTTTAAATGACAAACTATTTTTGTAATTGAAGGAAAGTAAGATAGTACTATCTGTTTTAAAGGTGGAAGAATTGTGCGTGTCACTGTGGTGAATCTGCAATACAGAATCATATTTTATTGCTAATGTTTATTTTCACCAAGAATTGGTCTCACGGCGGCCATTAGGAAGTAAGAAATAGAGGTTTGTGTGTGTGTGTGTGTGTGTGTGTGTGTCTTCTTCTCAAACAACTGCAGAAATCTTCCGTGTCTGTGTTCATAGCTTGAATTTAATGCACTTAGCATTTTAGCATCTCATATGCTGATTGAGATTTTCAGAGTAGCAATATGATCATGTACCATCTCACCCCGAAACCGAAAAGCTATTTATTTTTTATCAAGACATCAACAGCATGTACAGATGAAAAAATATATAAACAAAGGCATATTTTTTCAGTTTCATGGGTATTTTTTCTTACCGCTTGCTTACAATCATTATCAATATATCTGGAAATGTCTGAAAGTCTATTATTCTTTATTACTCTGACAATGAATGATTTCTATTGTGCCGAGTGATGTGCCTTTAGTTGCACACGTCAGAAAGTGATTCCGCTTGTTTTGTGCTTTTCGTTAATTTGATTTCACAGTGGATTGTAACACTTTTGAAAAGGATTATAACAATTTTAAGAAGTATTTGGTAAATGGGGAATGTAGTGCATTTAAACTAGTTTATTTTGTATTTGCTTGGTCGCTAACGATTTATAGCTCATACAAAAGTCAGTTGGGCGAAACAAAATTAACTTTTTTTTTGTTGGTTTTGTAAGAATTTATCTGAATCAAGTCGTTTCTAACATGGTAGTTTTTTTTTCTTCTCGTCATTAAAATATAACATTTGGTTTTAAGTTTTACTATTTTGGATTAATTACTATCAATAACAAACCAAAACAATACAATTATAATTATATTCTTAATTAAATTAAATATCTTGGCTGTTGAAATTTTTGTGGAAGCTACATTTATCAGCATCGCTATTTGTAAAGCATCAAATTGTTGTAAGATGTTCTTGATTGTTTCTATCGTTTTGTACAATTTTGTTATTCAAAATGTATGATTATATTGTTGCATATAGCGTACAGTATATGGCATTTAATATTCATTCTATTTTCATACAGAAAGTGTACATGATTATTTTGTATTGGGTAGGAATTGGTGTTCCTTCTCTGCATGAGGTAAGAGGTGTTTTGCATACAACAGCATTTGGTACTACATAAAAATGTATTAATTATATTAATTGTGCACATTTTTATCCAGCTAAAAGCTTTGGAAATATATATAAAAAAAATCAAAACAAGTTATTTTTAAGTATTTTGTGTAAAGGGAAACATTGCACCTTACTACTTGTGTCTTTAGAGTATGAAGGTGAAATGTTGAAGAGATAATTCCATTGTACATAATGGCAGATCACTCATTAATAAACTCCTTGCATGATCCTGTTTCCTGATTTTGTGAAGAGTCATGCAATAAAGGTTGGTTATGAAATGAATGCACAAAAAATTAATTTATTTTGCTTTGGTTCCATTGCTTGAATCTTCTGTGTTGTTTATTTTTTATGTTTGCAGTTTTCAATTTAAATATAGCTATTTTAATCTTAATGTACCTGGCGAAAACCAGGTAAAAAAATATTTAAATAATATTTTAACAACATAAATAATAATACTTACTTTTCATTTGCATTCGTCCATTTTCTGAACCTCTTTTTGGTCACTGGGAGCTGGAACCAATAGCAGCAACTGGGCCTGAAGGCGGGACAAATCCTGGCCAGCCAATCACAGAGCAGGACACACTTTCACATTCACTCTGGAAAATGTTGTTGATTCTTGATGCATTGTCAAGAAATATCAACATGACAATAACAAGAAGTTGATGTAAATGTACAGTACAATGAAAAATTGCACGAAACATTTTTTACAGTGTATCACTTTAATGTCTAAATCTTTCACCTTCTCAAGTCTGTTTATAACCTTTACGTCATTCTTTGTTATTTCCAAATGTCAGGAGAATAAATTGCCAGACAAGTTCAATTACAGTGCAGAGAAAAATTGCCGGTTGATGTGTTTGTGTGTGTGTGTGTGTGTGTGTGTGTGTGTTTGCCTCTTAAGTTACTGAAAGCAAAAGGTTAGTCTAAAGAATTGTCCTTCATGCGTCTGAACTGGAGCCAATGCCCTTTCCACGACTGAGCCGGAGCGGAGCAATCAGCCACCAGTAAATGACCGTAAACTCATTCCAATTAGATGGACGCAGAAAGAATCCTGGTACTGTCTGTGTCTCTTGAAGCTACAAGTGTGTTGGATTTACCACCTGACAAGCTTCCAGAACATAACCACAATCTTCACCTTGGACAGGCAGTGGATTACCTCTCACTAACAGCTTGTCAGTCCTTAAGTTATTATAGATTACATTTTACATTGTGTGGATTAATTTATATATTAAATTAGTACTTTACTTAACATTCATTTCTTTTCAATAATGTGTGATTAGACATGAGGTTTACTTAATATGATCCAGGTCCAGCTTCACACAAATCGGATGTCATAAAATAAAATTGATAAAGTGACTTGTTTTGCCTATGAAAAGTTTTCAGTTATGCAGTAAATGTAAAAAATAAGTGTGCTTTTATTACTTCTAATCTGTCGCACTATGTCACAAATGTTGCTTGCTCACTGGTCATAGTCATAGACATTATCTGAACACCAACAAACAATGAATAAAATGCAACAATCTTCTATTTTTACATTTTCACACATGCGCTTTGAGACAGTTGCACTGAACTTGAACTTAATCTGTTCATTTTCAAGTGGATCAATCAAACAAACTCCAGATCTCACTGTTGCATTGTTTTATTTGCACAGATATTGTGCAGCTCTTTTCTGTAATTTTTACAGTCTATTTGAGTGGGTTGATGCCTTTAAATAATGTATGGAGAGTAACCGGAGGCCATATACCGCATGAGCTCTTTCTGTTTTCAGCCTCTCAATTGGCTCAACTGAATAATAGATATCCAGGAGTCGAGAGAGGGTGGAAACAGGATGAGGCGGTTTGACGTAAACACAATGCAGACATGAGGGTGTCATAGTTGAGTAATAATGTTATTACGGTATGTAATGAAGTTGTTGGCTTGGCTGAAGAAGCCATTGTGTACGCCGCATTGTTGGCTTTTGCTTTTTGTACGTGGTTGGATTTTTTTGTCACATTTGAATCCAATAAGGATTCAAATAAAGGTGTTGTGCTAATCTTTGTGTCTGTCGATAGTTCTTGTAGCAAGATTCAAATATGAACTTGAAATATTGGATAATAAATTGCTTGTGATTTTATTAACAACCTTGTTTCTCAAGCAAGTTTAAATTCCAAAAAGGGTTCGTATTCACTTTTTCAGAAGTCGTGAGTTAGATTTTTTCTTTAGACTCAAGAGTTTAATTCTTCATAAAGTTGGAGCATACAGTGCTCCCAACTGCCAAAGAGAAATGGACTACAAGAAATACTACATAGCGCTTCACATTTTACCACTTGGCCGAGACACATGGTTCAAGTTTTTTGTCTTCGGCTGACACATTCCCCATTACATGAACCACAAGGGTTTTTACTAGCCTCTTTTCCCTTTTCATTTCCAATTTCTGTCACATCTAATAGCATCTAACCACCATAAATCTGGACAACCTTGTGCTCAAAAAGACCTTCTTTCATTTATTCAGAGTAGATATAGTGCTCCCTTGTCTCACCCGGAGACTCGTCAACAAAGTAAAAGTCCTAGTTCACGCTACATATAGATTTCAAATTCATTTATGCGGAAACCTCTTTCAGCCATTTTTCTTCCCCATTCTTCATTTCAGCAGTTCAGCCTCAGAATGAAAACAAGGCTTTGATATAGTTTGCTTTTCATTTTCATAGTCATACACTTATTTTTGCCATTTGATAAACAAATTTGTGTGTGTGTGTGTGTGTGTGTGTTTGTGTGTGACATCACTGTTATATTGTTTTCTTTTAAGTTTGGTATTATGTGATTGTCTGTGCTACAGTAAATACAGTACACATATTTTTAACTAATATTGTACCTATTGTCTTTAATAACTTTAACTTGATCATCACAAAAAATGCTTTTATTCACAAAATCAAGATACATTTTAATGAATAATGCATACAGTTTATTTGAATCGGCACATTTGAAAGGCAACGCAGACGCAAACGAAGATTGCAGCTTTAAATGTTCGATTTGTGTCTGCAATAAATCATAATAAATAAATTATCAAAGATAGACCATTTCTTACATTATTTGATACATATTTAATTAATTAGTTTCAAATATGCATACTGTATTATTGATTATAATGAGTGTTTGTTTATAATGAATGTTGTAATTCATAATGTTTATAATGTTTTTAATGAATGTTTATAATGACTGTTTTCATTAAATTTTCATTATTATTTTTTAAATAAATGTTTATAATGAATGTTTGTTACACAAATTCATTTTAAACCCTGTTTTTCCCCTACATCAGATCAGAAATGCCAGTACTTAGAGCCCTCAGTATAATTATGAATGATTGTTATGAGCGGATCACAATAGAAGTGGATTTAAGAGAATGAAATATCCCTTTAAGAGTAAAGTCACGTCGGCCGGAAGCTGCGGTTCAGGATAAAATGCAAGCTGGAGGCGCGCGCGAGCGAAAGTGAATGACGGTCGCGCGCTGGATTCTGTGGGGCAACACAAGTCATATGTTTGTTGAGATATATTCTGACATTCCTCTTATAAGGAACTTTAATACCATTAATTCCACTTCAGAAAAAGTTGCCAAACATCACTGACACGAAACATATCTGGTAAGTTAAATTAACTCCTTACGTGTGTGGTTTTCCCGAAGTATTTCGCTCCCTCGGTTATTTGTTTATGTTTGTCTTGCTTTAGCACTTATTTGAGTCTTAGTTTACGTTTAATTGTACTATTTCTTTGCTCTGCGAAACTAAACGTTGGCAATATTTTGTTGTGAGATGATGATGCGCCGATGGTGTTGAGTTTTCACGCAAATTATAACTATTTTACGAAGCATTCATTTTGATTGATTCAAAAGTCTCGACAGTTGCCGACGCTTAAATCAATAAAGATTTTAAAGTTGTAAAGTGTGAAGCAGACAAACTGTTCCTTAATTGTTTTCAGCTGTAAACTGTAAAGGTGTATACTTTCACTAAATTGCACTTCCGGCATCTACTGGGGTGGATTAAAGTAAAGAGTGTGAGACCCTTTTGAAATGGTGTGTGATGTCTTTGTGTTTATTGTGACACCGCATTTACCTAAAGAGGTTAGGGTACATGTGTTTGCTTCGGGGGCGCGCACGCACTCACGCACGCTCGTGACGCGACGCAGGTCCTTGTGCTTCATCCACAAACAAATAAAGAACTTAATGTACAATACAAGGCACAATGGAGGAAACTGCTTCGTTGCAAGTTGTAAACGTTCAAATCACACTTAAATTTGGCATCTAAAGGGATGAAAAGCATCTAAAGCAAGCAAATTAATACGTTTTTATTTTTTTAAGTTTTTTTATTTTTAAGTTATTATGCTTAATAACTCCATTGTTCATTTGTATTGATCTGAAATGCAACATTATGGATTTTATCACTGGCTTGTTCTTGTAAACGCATCTTAATTTCACGTTCTGCTAATACATAATTGGTTAGTTGTCTTTGTTACCCAGTTGGTTGTTTGTTGTCTTTGTTTTTCCACTTCACATTTACTTTTTTTTTCTTCTTCTTTCAGTTTATCTATTTCTGTCTGAAAGTGTAAATTTATCTACGAATTTCAATATGCTGAAATGCATTCATTTGCATGTTTCGAGTGTTTGAAATGTTCTCTCTGTTTATATAAAATGATTTTTACTTTTTTTTTTTTTTCTTTTGGAATGCACAAATCTGTCCGAATTGGTTGTTGCTGTGTGATATTACATGGATTTTTAAGAGTGGACTGAAACTGAGTGTAGACTGGATTACATTGTTTTTTTTTTTTTTTTTTTTTTTTTTTTTTTTTTTTTTATCTTTTCTTCACAATCATGGGAATCGTGCCTTGTGACGGATCATCCCTTACATTTCACAACTCGTCGGTTTTGTCTTAAGATCTATTTTTTTTCACGTGGCCTGATGAGGATTAGAGAACCGGATGTCTAGTTTGCTAGGTTTATGGTTAACCACGTGTTCCTTTTGGCTCTAATTAAGTTCAGGGCTTCTTTTCAGATGACGTATATAAAGCGTTTGGTTTCAAGTTGTAATTGTAATTGGTTTCAAGTTGCTTTGTAAAACGGTTTGTTTTTTTAGGCGTTTTTTGTAATTATTGTTTTGAGGAAAAACTGTCATGCTGATAAAACAATAGTAGGAGTAGTCTTATTGTAAAAAAAAAAAAATCAAATTATTATATTTTTTGTAAATCTCAAATTGTTGCTGTTGTTTGAATATTCCAAAAGGATGATATACAGTACGTTTGTCCATTTTGTTTTTATTTACACACACTCATTGTTTGCCTGTTTAATGGTGTGTGTGTTGAGGTTGGCACGGTAACACAGATCCCATCATTCAGCAGATGTAGCCCCCTGTGTCCTTCCAAAGCAACTGCTCATTAATCTGAATAAAGATCAGCTCTCTGAACAAGATAATGGCGTCTGTGGTCCCGGACCGGCCTGCACTGTGCTCCTCCAATAACACTCCATTGTTTTCTGTTCTGCTCGGTGCGTTCTTCGTGAGTAGTGCCATTTGTTTCCATCATGAAAACAAGTCCAGTGATAATGCCACGACAGAGAGACATACATATGTTTTTGGAGTCTCTAACATTCCTTTTCCAAGTCATTTTGACACGATTCCTGGTCACTATTTTGACTATGTGCTGCACAGTATTTCCCTTCTTGCCTGCAGAATAAAATAATTCTTTTTTTTTTTTTTTTTTTTTTTTTTTTTTTTTTGCCCCTTTCGGAGCCCCTGAACTTTTTCTCACACTGATCGAGTGTTTTCCCGCACCGAATCTTCACTCTTGCCCCTTACTGCTTTCTTTCTGAGTCACTAGCGCTGTTGCGTAAGCTCGGCCGTTGACATCATTGTTGGGTCTCGGGGGTCTCGGGGTCTACGGTAGATTCTGCTGTGGAGCTGCAGAAGTACGTCCACCTGGATTTTGTAAATGGATTGTAAACATTGTAACATGTTTGTTTTTATCTATACTGTGTGTGCCTGTGTACACTGCTGTTTCCGTTGCGTGTCAATTCGCCTATTTGTAACTATGGTTGCTTTTGATTTAGATTTATTTTGTTTTGGACCAGTCATGGAAATCTATATTGGTCAATAATTATCGCACGTTAGAATATTATATCCGAAATGCTGTAAATGTAGGTAAAATGACAAAGGAAAGAAATGCTTAAATTCAATTTCAGTCAGCTACCAACATGAATGAAATGATTGGAAAAACATCCTTTCAACAGTAATTACACATATGTTTTCTTGCAAAATTACTGTATTGCGGTGTACCTTTTGGCACATTGTGCGTTTATTTTTACATTTTGTTATTCACACAATGTGAAATGCGCTATATCTATTACATATAAATTCTGAAAGTCATGAGTCAGTGTACAACGAAATATGTGCATATTTAATTTATTATTTTCAACTTGAGGAAAGTAAGACTAGTCGTTGCGCTAAACTGCTGGATCAGTTTCTGTCCTCCAGCCTTATAACCCAAAATATCATTCATAAACAAACTGATTTTATTGCCTATTTACGCTTGTAATCCAAAGTGCCTGTAAATGGCTTTTTCACTCAAAACGACATTTGGAATTCTAAATCTCTCCTCTTCATTTCAACAGTTTAGACATTCCTGGTCATTTAAGCTTAAGCTTTAAAGTCTGATCTCATTGCTTGACTTTTTTTTTTTTTTTT
>CM051500.1:5912928-5941857 GCA_028031935.1 Paedocypris micromegethes | reverse complement strand
AAAAAAAAAAAAAAAAAAAAAACAGTTCTGCTGTAGTTGTTTGGATTTGCATGGTGAGCATTTTATTGGAAAATGTACATTTTGTTTGTACATTTTCAATTATGTACATATTGTTTGTCATTATTCCAATGGACAAATGGATGGACAGATGGATGAGTGGATCCTTTATTTGTCCCACAAATAAGAAAGGTTCCAGTTACAAAAGCAAATACGAAAATGAAAACATATTGCAATTATTGTTTAATATGGTGCATTAATCAAGTGTCATTGAAAGGCCGATGGAATAGAGCAACTGAAAGAACTTGACCCTAATGCAAAGTTTGGCCTTTTACAATCTAATATTTTAAAATGTGTAGTTTTTAATATTTTTTTTTTAAGTTATACAAATACATATTTTAATAATGTATTTATTACATTCGAAGGTGACCTTAAAATCCTAAAAAAGTTTATAATTTGACTGATCCTTTTCTTTAATAGTTTGCTCATTTGCCTTTTTATAGTCTTGCAGTCTTACAGAAAATGTTGTTTTGAAGCGCACTTTTCATATTCATCATCTGATTCGTGACAGTGCTAACGACATGGCTAGATGGAACTAAACCCTGCGTATTGTGAGTTGGATATCAAGGGACGCCGGCCGGACTGTTGTTTTTGCAGAGGTGGATGTTTCAGAGAAGAAAAGAACCAACATGATTTTTCAATTAAGCCTCTGCGCAGATTTTTCTTCGTAAGAGTGCAAAAAGCCAGATCTGGAGGGAGATCAAACCTCCGCCCAACTGTTCACTAAACCACATGAGCACACACTTGCACAACAATGTATATAAAAAAAAGAAATCCTTACACGCACTTCTCAAATGAAACTGCATGACTGCTCGTGTGAGAGCATAAATCCGAGTTTGCGTGTTGGGAATTATATTTACTATGAGTTGCATGACCTTTTCTTCCAGTCATGCTTCGCAAAATATTGTGGTCTCTTTACACAATGTAGCTGTCAAACGTAACGCATTAATAAGAGATAAGCGTCTGTGTTTGGAGAGTCATGAGAAGGAAATGCTGGAGTCTGTTTCACACTTTTTTTCTCCTGTCCATTCTGTTGTTCTCTTGCTAACGGTTTAGTTATTAAAAAGCATTCCTGCAGATGCCCAGGGAAACTCTGACTCTGCTGTCAGGTTGAACCCCGCGTGTGCTTCAGCTCGCTTTCCAATAACGTCCAGCACTGTACATGTCAACAGGCCAGTGTTTCTTTCGGCTGACAAACCAGTAGGTTGGATTTTTCACTTTTTTTTTTTTTTTTTTTTACTTTTTACAACCTTCCAGGAAACTTGTCTAGATACTTTTCAGCTTTTTTGTTTTTATGAAATTGAAAATGTTTTTTGTTCCACTTAAATGGCTTTTCAACTTTTCAAATCTCTAATGCAGTTTTGTGATGTTTGTATTTAAATTGATAAAATACATTTCTTGAGACTTTGGTTTGGTTAAATGGTTGACTTATACAAGTAAAAATTTGTTTAAAAAGCATTTTGTGTGTACGTTTATATACACACATATTTACATACAGTATATAAATAGACTTCATAATAATAGTATACTGGTGATAATTGTTTCGATAACAGAAGTGATCAAGTTATTTGTATGAGATGTACAAATTTGTATGATTTGTATTATTTGCCACTCCAGATTCACACATTTATATTTATTAAAGATAAACCATTTATTGAAAATGGACATTACGCACAGATGACAAAGAGGTTTATCAAGTATATTTTAATTGAACGTGTTCTATTGGGGGATATTAGACAACAGTTTTATTCCAAAATTATTTTAACAGATGTTTTTAAGAAAAGATTTTACCATTTTTGTTTTGTTTTGGTTCCCAAGATAAAGAATCTAATAGAACTTTATACTCAATGAGTGAGACTAGTGATATAATGCAGATATCGTGTGTGTATGTGTGTGTGGAGATCTAGTTGGCGTCTATCCATGGCAGTCACACAAAAGCTTTCTCTGCCATGACCCGCTCTTGTTGGAAGTATTTACGTCGCTTTTTGTGCTTCTGTTCTAATTGCATGTCTCTAATGAGTACTTGTCCTCATTCTTATGAGTTAGTAATGAAACGTGCAGTTTGTTCTTTGTAAAGTTTTTTTTTATTTTTTATTATGCAAAATATCTTTAAATAAGCTTTTCTCCAACCTGAACAAAACAAATTGAAGTTTTGCAGCGAGGTTACGACTGTGTGTGTGTGTGTGTGTGTGTGTGTGTGTGTGTGTGTGTGTTCACTGGGCTGTCCTGTCCCTCCGTGACCATCCCATTTGGCTTGACTGTGTTTGCACTGACTTCCTCCACACTCGTGTCAGGATGGATCGTCTCGCTTAGCTGCTTGTGAACTGAGGACTTCCACTGCTTCTATCACGTCTGCTTTAAAGACAAAAAATGCTAAACCAAGAGAAGGTGTTGAAAGGTAAATGTAATTCAATTGGAGCGTTCCACTTTTTCGCTTTCTCAATGTTTTACGTGTTAAAGCTCACCATGAAGATTTGCTTATCATGAAGTCATAAAATAAGGAACCAGATAAGTAAACTTCCCTTTGCAATGACAAAATGCTTTTGATCCAATGCATATGTTGGTTCCCTGAGGTATTTTATTTTATAAGAACTGTTTCATTTTAATGCATGCGAGTCTGGAATGTCAGTGATCCACGTGTACGTTTGATTTGCTTGATGGCATTAGCGTTTTCAACATCTGGCAACCTTTACTGATTTGGCTGTGAAGTTGGTTTACATCATTGATCTCTTGTAACTGAGATAATACGCAGGTTTTTAACTCTAAAATTACCCAAACCTCATACATAAACCTTGTTCAAGTGCTGACTGCATTTGTCAAGTATGATGTGTGTGCAATTGGGAAATCTGTGTGAATATTAGCATGTGTTAGCCTGAAATGTGTTGGAATTAACACTAGGGGGCGCTGTGGATGGACTTAATTTTTTTTTTTCTCGCTCACTGATCTTAAACAGTCATGTCTGTTTAAACTCGCTCACACTCTGAAGATGTCCTGCTTGCTGTCATCAGTCTAGCCTCAGAGTTTACTCACACTCTGCACTTTATCTCTGGTTATAAAACAGAGGGATAATTTAGCACCTTGTTTCACAAAATCAATTTGCTCTGACCTTTTAGAGACACTCGTTGAACTTGAAATGTTCTCCACATAAACCTTTTATTTATTGAGCTGTTGCATAAATCAAACCGCTAGCCATTTTATAAATACCTCTGAACAGAATGAAACATCCCATTACTTTACTTTTAATAATGATATGAGCTGAAAATATTTCAAGATTAGTAATTGAACCGTGTTTGCTTTATTTCATGAAGTATTATATTTTCAATAAAAGTTTAATACTTCACTTCACTTTTTATATTTAAATTGGCTTTAGGAAGTCCGCAAAAAAAAAAAAACTAGACTAGGTTTAGACTAGGTGCAAAATATTTTAGAACTTGTTTGAAAATGTCATTCTTTGCTTTTCAGGACGCATAAAAAAATACTTTTGTATTTTTCGTGAAATATTTAAATCACAAATTGTCACAAAGTTTGATTGTTTTACTAATTTTATGAAATATTTCCTTCTGGTGGACTCGGATCAAGCTTTTTTTTTATGTTATTTTATTTTTTTTTTTGATTAATTTGTATCATTTGATCTGCTCACACTTACATGGCAAACAGCAGTTTGTTTGATGTCAAAGGGCCACTTTTATCTGTCCGTCATCTGCAAGGCCTGCGAGGGTGGGAAAGCACCACGCTATATTTGAGTTCTTCTGATGTGTCTGTCTTCACTTGCCGGTTTAGCTGCCGTTCTGCAAAGAGGGTGTGATTGACAGTGTGTGTGTGTGTGTGTGTGTGTGTGTGTGTGTGTGTGTGTGTGAGACACATGGCCCCCCGCTGTCCTCCCCTCTTCCTGTTGCTCGCTCGCTCTGTGACCTTCTCCAGAGCTGATACGTCGCTTGGGATAAGCGTTGAATCATCTGTCCCAACTATTACTCTGCATTTAACCCTTTCACCATTAAGACCCAAAACAGACTTTTGTCCAGCGCAGCAGACGCCCGACTGAAACCTCGCAGACAACTGTAAGTTATTGCAGCACACATTTTCATTCATCGTGCATGTTCGTGCTCAATAGTTAAAGCGCGATTCAATAGCATGTGTTTTCTAATGAGCTGAACAAAGGCATGTTTAAAAGCTGTGTGTGTTCCAGAATCCCAGCGTATCTGGTTTCTCTTGACCATTAGAAAGCTCCAGCTTGAGAGCAGAGAAGGGAAAAGACAGACACTAACAATGAGCGTTTAATCGATGCTGATCCTGGTCGTGAAGTGTGACGAGTTGAAGCTTGGCAATCATTTGTGCGATATTTTTCCATGCGGCTTAGACTTTATAGGTTTATTATTTTGTATTATTTTTGTAAGTCTTTAATCAACAAGTTGTTAAATTGATTATTACATCAAACATAACCAAATGTTTAGCCTTAATGTTTAGTTAGGTAAACACTGTTAATAAACAATTTAAAATGGTAATTTAGCTATTATCTAAAAATGTAATTTGGTGGATCTACATTTATGAAAAACATCTGTGAAGCTTTTCAGTCTTTCCAGTGTTTGCTGTTATATCGGTGTTTAAAAGCTGTTTTGATGGTGACTTCACGTCTAGAGGAACCTGTGACCTGTAGGTTGCAGTGTTTTTTGACCGCGCTCTATTACAGAGCTGAACATCCTTTAATGGTGCGCTCAAGTGCGGACAGGAAGTCTAAAAACTGAAGCCTCTTGCTGTACAGCTGTCCTGTGATGCCACCTGCCTTCTCTCCATCACTTCTCTCCCCAAAATAGACGTACACCCGAGCCAGACACGGGGTAGAAACAATGTTTTCACTACAACGCCATGTGAGAACAGGAAATTGGGACTTTGCTTTTGCTGATTTGTAGTCAGTGCATGACACGGCTGTGAAAGAGGGTTTTTTTTTTCTTTTTTTCTTACTGCTGACGAATCATTGGAAATCCAATTTAAAAGTGCTGTGCCATTTTCCACTGGTGGAGTATTTTAGTGTCGCCGTCTTTAATAGTATGTAAAGCTCTCGCTTGGCTGTAAATTAACTACCAGTCTAATGCTAAATATACTCTCGCTAGCTTTAGCTAATCGCAGGCTGATAACAATGGCCTGTTATCTGGCTTAAGGCTGATAAATGCATTAATTTCTGTGCTAGCTGACATGATCAACAATAATTCAACAATAAAATTACATGACTTATTGATCAGATCATGATCAAAAAGCTTTGTTTACAATTACAATATGTGGTTAATAATAGTTAAAAATGATTATTGAAATATTTGTCCAAAATGCCAACTTATTTTGAATGTTTAGTAAGCCGACGCACAATAAAACGAAGTACATAAGTCAATGTACTTTTTTACTTTTTAGTCTTGTGTGATATTGTGCAACAATGTAGTTATTTAATCACTTGCACCTTTTTTACACATTTGCTTTAGATTTCACACATACAATATATGAGAACTGTATTTTTACCAATTTTATATGATTTGAATTTAGCTTTTTGAGAACTGCCTGCACTTTACTGCATATTATGTTCTGTATGTAAGGATGAATTCTCTTCCCACTGGACTAGTGTCTCTTGTGTTACTCCATTACTATGCGTTTAATATCCGTTTAATATTGGCGACCTGGAAAGTCCGAAAGGTGCCTTCTTAATGCATTTTAAAAATTAATTGGATATCTGTATGGTATGGTATATATAGTTACTTTTTAAAATAAGTAATATAGTATTTATAGTATTAAAACATTATTTTAATACAATTTATTTTGCTGAAAAATCAGCTTTTCAAGCTTCTCGACTTCCATTTGAATATAAAATCAATTTACTGCTGGTTCTGTCTGTTTCACTTCCAGAACATTTTTACCAAACCATCATGACAGACGCTTGCAGGCTTTTCCCTTAATTTAACTCATAAAACGACTTAATTGTTGCCATTTAGCAGTTTGAGTCTGTATTTACTGGTATAGCGTGCAGATCTAGCGAGTGTGAGCTCTAAATCCCAGCACATGTGTGGACGCCATCATTACAGGGTGTTTGGATCAAGGGCTGATGTCATATTTAAGCTATTTGTCATGTGAGAAAGCGGTTCAGCCTCGCCGGTATTAGATGATTGTGTTGTGTATAATGACACGGCGGAACAGATGGCCTCTTGACATTGGTGATGTCATGTGTTTTCACCCTCAACTTCCTGAAGTGCTCCGTTTTAGATAATAATTCAAAGGAATGTCTTTGGTTTCTTTTGGCTTCATCAGATGGTGATTTGCTGTTGTTAATCCACTGCTCTTGGTTACTCAAGCCTCTTGAGTCGCTTACGAACGTATTAGATTTTTTTTACAAGTGTCAGGTCATCCACAAGGGTGTGTTGTGTTTGTGCAGGCAGGCAGGAGAAGAAGTATTGCTGTGGAAACATTGCAGACAGGATAATGGGACGAGAATAGTGCAGGGCAAATGCCATTCTGCATGTACATCAGCGCTTAAATGCCCCACTTACTGCCGAGTACTGGATCGTCCACTGCTGCTTTCTTTTGTGCCGTTTGAAAATGGGTCTTTATTCTGGAATTTCTTTCATATGGAGAACCTTCTGGCTTTCCAGTTGAACTGCTTTCCTTAAAATAAAAATTGATACACACTTTTTTTTTCTTTTTTTTTTTGAAGTTTGCAGCCTTAGTTTTAGGAGGTGAAATATAAAATTGCAGTAGCAAGAATATTGTTTAGATACAGACCAGATTTTATGCTTTTTGTCATTTTTACTATCATTTTCCAAAGGGAAACAAAGGTTTATAGTTTTTGCACAGTAACAAGCATATGGCTACAATATAACATCACTGGAATTGTAAGTTCTAGTGAAGTACGTGTTTGTGATTTGAAGGGAAGTCAGTATGATTTTAATGTGTTATTATTGTCTTCTGCTTTGAGCTCAGCAATGGCATTGGTTCATTGCTATCTTGCTCACAGACGAGTGATTTTATTACCGGAGAATGTCTGAACTTGGCTGCTGGGATGGATCTTTCAGATCTGAACCCTGGAACCAGCAGGTGCTGCTCAGTCTGGGCTTCTTTAGGAAGAAGAACCTGGGAGAAACTGGAGGCCTGGAGTTTTTCTTTCATTATGTCATTTCCATAGAACAACATTCAAATCTGATGAATTTGCTAAATCTGTTATGGTTACTAATCTGTTGACTATAGTTTGCTTATTATTATTGAATTATGATTAATATATCCAGTTCCATTTGCTTAACTGAGCATTTTCTGATCATACATCTTCTTCTCTGATCATCCTCTCTTTTCCTCTTTCTCTCGTTTTCTGAAATAAATGTTTCAGAGAAATCACAAGCTAGTGATGCGACTTACTGTCGCTCTCTTTCTCTCTCTGCTTCCCCCAGCGTCAGTATTCTGCGCTTTTAATCTGATTAGTGCTGCGTGAGCAGCCGTATACTGGAGCTACTTGCTAGCATTTAGCAGTAGCCATGCGCTTGGTGGAATGAGGTTCTTGATCAGCAGTGTCATGGTATTGCCCTCCCTCTCTCCTCCTCTCTCTCTCCTCCTCTCTCTCTCTCTCTCTCTCTCTCTCTCCACCTCCCATCTCTGGCTGTCCCAGGACTGCTGCAGCCAACTCTGCATCACCTTGCAGTTCAGACACTGCTGCATTTCTGCAATCTTCTCTTTGCTTAAAATCCGCTTTTTCTGCTCTTCCTTTCATTATTGGCATCTATCACTGATACACTTTATCAACATGTACCAGAACCCTTGGATCTCCAACTATCTCAACCATGTCAAGTTTTGCCAAGGTGAGTGACTGGCGCGGGAGGGACGGGAAGTCTCCACTGCATTTTTCATGATGCTGCTTTCAGCATCCAAAAGCTTTTGAGCCCATTTTTTTATTTATTTTTTAGTACTGCAGTTTGGTTGTTTAGTGTTCCATTCCATGAGGTTAGTTTTAAGCAAGGTTGGGAAAAAAACATTTTCAGGTTTTTTTTTTTTTTTTTTTTTTTTAAACTTGTTTCTAACTGATTTTTCACTCCTTCCAGAATATTCTACTGCACTAGAATATGTGTTTGTTTGCCACATTTAGAAATTATTTCTATTTCTAAAGATAAAATGTAAGCAAATATCTAATTTAAAGACAATTATGTAATCATTCTTTTTTTTGTATGAAATGTATTCCATTTAAACTGTATATATCTCATTTCCTAAAATGTTTTATTTATTTTTTTTTTCCCCCTCTGTCTTTCTGTGGAACACCTTCATTGCAGACTTCTCTTTATTAGGCATAATGTTTAATTCTATACATATGTTGATACTGTTTTGAATTATACCCAAACATTACATTTATTTAATTAATTAATTAATTATGTATTATAGTAAACTGCTAATGTGCAGCTAGTGTGATAAACGTGGAAGCTGGTGAACACTTCCTGTGTTAACACGCTGGGTAATCCTCTTCCCTTCGACTAATCCATTCTGAGCCAAGACAAGTGCAAGACTAACACCTGTCTGCCACTTTTGAGTCTTTAGATGATGGTTTTCACCCAAACGTTAGTGCAAAATTGTGTTTACGCCTGTGAATGATCCTCTTCTAAAACTAGTTATTTTTATATTCAAACCGCTTCTTGTTAAAATCACATTTTATAATTTTTGCTTTCTCAAATCGAGCAAATCTGTGTTTGCAACAATGTTGCTCCAAAACTGGTTTGCATCAACGTGTGAAACTTGACTTCCATCAGCGGTGCGTCTGGAGACTGGCGCTGATGGCAGCGAGGCATTCCGTGTGTCATTGGCCCAAGGTGTAACATGTGGTATTTAAAGTGCCCCGTTTGGCTGATTAGCATTAGCAGTTAAGAGAACCGAGATTCAAGTGGCGCTGTGGTTCAAGCAAGTCTGTGGTCGGCACTTTAAACCAGACTGAACAATAGATTTAATGAGATCTTCTGGTATTTCCAGTGATGGAACCGGTTTGTCTGCATTGCGAAGCGTCACTTCAATGGGTTTGCGGTTAGGCTAGCTGTTAACTTTTTATTTACTCGACTTGTGTAAATGAAGTGATGGGTTATTAGAATACCTGGCTGTCATTTGTTCTTTCCATTCCCTTCTAGTTCGTGTCGCCTTCTCCACTAGCCTCGAGACTCGAGGAGTGAAAGGCACATTTGTTTTGAAGAAATGTGGAATGTTTTTAGCAGATACTCTTCCCAGCTGTGAAAACTCTCTCTGTCGGTTATTTGGCTTTCTCAATCACTCTCTTTTAATGATGATCCGCGAAAGTTGGATGGTTTCGACCTGCCGTCCTCGCTGCAGACTTGCATATTTGTGTCTGATCTACTCTTATTGAGCATCGGGGTATTGGGAAAAATGCGCATTACATTCGCATGTGTGATTGTGAGGCCTGGCTGTTGATTTCTGGAGAAAGTGGAAACACATGTTCCTCCGCGGGGTTCACGTGTCAGATCTCCACGTGGTTTTTCATGATGCTGATGTTATAGCTAACACTTCTGATGTCTGACTGTTTACTCAATGCTGTTGGAACACCATGATCTTTTTGTACTTGGACTCCGTTTTATGTCTTAGCTTTACGGACTTGTAACCTAAAACCTTTTGTGGAATTCCACTCTGCATTTTGCATGATGGTATGGATCCCGGTTTTGGATGGTTGCATCAAAGGTGGGAAGTTTGATCTACAGAACTGTTGGAAAAACCGCAGGACGTCCACTATTATGTTGACGTCCATGAAATGGACACTGGTGTTTTTGTTCCAGCCATTTACACTGGGCCTTGCCAACATTGCTTGTCCACCACGGGAAGTATTTGTAACCCACAACCGATGTTGTCTTTGTGTGCACAGGCTTTCCCGGAGAAACCCCCACAAAGGCTGGCAGTGCCAGGCTACATCGGAGGGCTCTCAGGTGAGATCTACGGGACCCTAAACATGTTGAAATATGTCTTCTAAAATCTCTTTTACATAGATTTATTAATGCGAGGTCTTGTTCCTCCAGCTTCCAGAAAGAGTTTTCTCTTGATCAACCTCAAGCTAACCGAGAAGTAAATGTTGGTCTGCTGACAAATACATCTAAGGGTGAGTTTAAGTTTTAAAGATATTTTGCTCCTGTGTGTGTACAGTATGGTAAACATTTTAATGGCTTGATTCATGTTTTGGTTTGGTTTTAGATGCTTCTCTAGGTTACAGTGTGTAGGTGGTTTGCTCTGTATTGCCATATCTTGAGTGGTCTTGGTCAGTTGGGGTCTTGGGGTGGGGGATGGTCTTGATCACATTTATTTGATCTGCTTTAAACCACCTGTTGTTCAAATAGTCTTGGCTGTTTGTCCCCAAAATGTGTGTGTTGTTCGGATTGTACAAGGATCCTGTTTGGTCAGGCTCTGTCAGTTAGACTAGAAAATGGGAGACGTGGAAGTTTTAGGAATGTTTGAGAAGTTGCCTGGTTCTGGTAAGCATATTTAAGCATATAAATTTGTATTTATTTATTTTTGTTTGTTTATTTGTTTACTATAATGCTTCTAAATTCGAATTTGATTGATATTCAGAATGTACATTTGCAATATATTAAGCATATGACACGGATATATGCATATAATTTTTATAAAGTTTTTTTTTTTTTTTTTTTTTTTTTAAACAAAAGAATATAAATAATTGTGTTACAATCATTGGGTTTTGAAACTTTCAACTGATTGTTGCACGAGGGGTGATTTTTATGTGGAGTATGTCATGTATATCACATCCTGATACACCAACAGTTTTGTAGCACTCTTCATATAACACAAGTTGACTAAGCACACATTATTATTCTATGTAGCATCAACTCAGTCATGCACATTATTTATTATAGATTGATTTGAAAGAGCAAAATGCCAGGCGCATGTAAAGGTATTTCACATTCTGATACACCAAAAGACGGCCACCTACAGTCACATGATTCAAGTGTAAGCAGCTTTTCTTTCAAAAGACAAGATGCTCGCAGATTATTTTGTAGCACTCTTCAATTGATGATTTAACACTCAACAAAAACATTCTTATTCTGTGTATAATTGTTCTACGGGAAAATCAATTTGTGCGGGATGATTTTGAACCAACTTGATCATATAATTCTCTTAAATCTTCTACTTGTATCTTTAAATCTGTTTTAAAATAGTTTTGGTTTAAAAGAAACATATAACATAAAAGACTATTTGTAATGTATTGTATTTTGTGTATATATATAGTATGTATATATGTATATATGTATATATGTATATATATGTGTGTATATATATGTATATATATGTGTGTATATAGATGATATATATGTTATATATAGTATGTATGTATATATATATATATATGTATATATGTTATAAAAATATATGTGTATATGTGTATATATGTGTATATATGTGTAATATGTGTATATATGTATATATGTGTATATGTGTATATATGTGTATATATGTATATATGTGTATATATGTGTATATATATGTATCTATATGTATAGATATGTATGTATCTTGTATATATATGTATATGTATGTATATATATGTATATATGTGTATATATGTATATTGTGTGTACTATATATATTATGTATTATCTATATGTGTGTATCTATAAATGTTTATATGTGTGTATATTCTATGTCTATATCTATATATGTCGATTGTGTCTCTATATATATCTTATATAGTCTATATCTATAATATAGATTGTATATATATATGTTATATATGTGTGTGATATACTTATATATATATCTTATGTATATATATGTGTATATGTCTATGTGTATATATATATATATATTATATATGTGATATGTATATGTATAGTTATGTATATGTATATATATATTGTATATGTATATGTATAGTATATGTATATGTCTCTATCTATATATATATATATATATATATATTTTGCCTTATAAATGCGTTCAGCTTTGTTTTTTTGTTTCAGTGTCTTATGCTTATGTTTTCTTTCCTTGTCATATTTTAGTGTCAGAATTGAGGAAGCGTTTTGAGTGTATGAGCACAAGCCAGAGTTGGGATATGAACAGGTGAGCTGAAAAAACGTGTTCAAGCTTTTTAACTATCTGTAGCAAGTTCAAGTAATGACAATAAATAAAATCACAAGAATGTTTAACAAATCCTGCCAAAAAAAACCCAAGTCCTTTTAAACTAAAGGAAACATTTAAACTATGTAGTTGTTGTCGGGGGTGACACCCACAAAACAAACTTGCAATGCACACACACACAGCACACATGTTATTTATTATAGATGGATTTGCACTAACAATTGTACATGTTTTAGAAAAGAGCGAAATGCCCGGCGCATGGAGGGAATTGACAGCGATATCCTTCAGACTCTCCCAAACTGTTCCAGTCTAGTGAGCAGCCGTGTTCTAGAAGAAGACACTCCGAGATATACTCGTGCAGCTGACCCCTGTGACCCCTGCAAAGGTCAGAAGCTTTGTAAATATTTACTAACCAGAATTTCTGCCTATTAACCTCCAGTGTGGAATTATTACAACAATTTAACCTTCTGTTTTAAATCCATCAACTTTAAATTTTAGCAACTAAAACTTTCCTATTGCTTTTCTTTTGCAGTCTCACATCAGCAAATTGGTAAAAACGATTCGAACATCTCTCCTCGTGGCACCGATGCTCAGTCCAGAACCCAACCTGCCCAGACTGAGGCTTTTTTGGGCAGGAGCTCCTCTCAAGTGGCAGAGCAGGACTCGAAAGCGGAGCGTATTGCCCGGTATAAGGCAGAGCGGCGGCGTCAGTTGGCAGAACGCTATGGCATTTCTCTAGACCAAGAGGTGGAGAATGACACTACATCTCGCTACACAAGATTGCCCAGGGAACCCAATGGGTCGGACTCGCAAGGCAGAGCGAAGGAAGATGGAGGACAGGGGAAGGATCGTAATGTTTACTCTTCTGTTACTGATCCAGAAAGCAGACGGGATCAAACACACTCCGTCTCTGAGCGAGATCGAATGATGAACCTAGAAAATCAAAAAAGAGCACTGGACCGGAACCGATCACAGGGTGGTGGAGGAGTTCCACCTGACCCGTCTGCCTACATGGACATTTCTGGATCTGCCCGGGTACCTGAAGCTGTAGGGGTCCCCAACTCCCCCATTGCCTGTAGGAGAACCATGTCGCTTTCTCCCAAGCAGGCAACATCTCCCAGTGATCTGTTCATTGAGCAGCAAGCTCACAACATTCTTCAAAGGCACAGGTGAGTCTGCTCTTTGTCTTGGCTTTTTTTAAACTGTTTATCATATTTCAGGTCTTCATTCCTTCAGGTTCTTACTTGGTTTTCCAACTATTTTGTTCGTTTGCCATGAATGTCACCTTCTGTTTCCATATGTTTTGCTTTCACTGGTTTTCCCCTCGTCTGAATTGCTAGATGATTCTAAGGTAATAAAGATCGGTGGGCTCTGTTCAGTGGGATCCTATTTTTTTCCGTTAGCATTGACCTTAACTGTTCGTTGGCAGTTGTTTCAGTCATGGCTTGGGTGAGTGCTCTGCCTAATTCAATGCGATTAAAGTTCTTGTTCATAAAGTTCTTGTTCATAAATCTACTAGGCAGGACTATAAAATAATAGCTTAACCGATTTAGTTTGTGTACGGTCTACACATTTTGATGAATTTGATTTAGTGTAATCTTAATGTGGTTCAAGCGGAACCGAATGAAATTTGTTTAGATGTGCTTTAGGTGTTAGTTTTTAAGCAATGTACAGCAGTGAAACAAGTATTATAACTTTTCTATTGCCTTATTGCTCCCACTTTATCTATTCACTGCTAAAAAATAGTTAATTTTTTTTCTTCTTCGGTGTTTGGGTGTACTTATCTCCTATAGCCTTTCAACCAACCAATGGTTTCTTCAGACTGATTCAGATGGAAACACGCTATCGCACATCAACTGGCCATCCAGGTACCGTACGTTTGGGGACTTATGGGTGTGATTCACCCTTCACTTAACAGTGAGCCCATCTAACCTCACGGCCCTGTCTGAAATCATCTCCTGTCATGCACTGCAGATTGTCTTGCTGGTATATGTGGACAAAATTGAATTAGATATTGGTTTTTAGTTGACTTTTGTTTATTGTTTGAGGAGAATAAAATATCCATACAAAATTACAGTTGTGCATCTGAGAGGTTGGTTGGAAAAGCAACGTTCAAACTGTTTTGTCTAGTCTAAACAAACATTTTGTTTTCCTAGGTGTATGACAAAGTCACTGTTAGGTTAAACTAATATTTGTTTGCTTTATTTCACACAGCTGCTTTGGGACAGACTGTGACTGTCGTTTAAATTGTTAAAATAGAGTTGAATGTAAATGGAGTCAATGGACAAGCCTTTTGTCTGGCAGCTAGAATCGTGCAGCACTAGTCAGTTTTACTGGCTTCATACTAATGGGGAGTTAGAAATGGAGTCACGTTGTTTGCAGAATGTAAATATGGGATTAACCAGTGGAATTAGCCAAATAAATCAGTTGCACTCCAAATCGTAAATCAGCAATATGGTGAAACCATTCCAGTAGTTCAGTCCAGGGTGAAGCGGGGGTCTGTCTGTTTTATTGAACCAGAAGTTGAGTCTGGTTTATTGAATAGAAATGTTTATTCTGTCCAGCAATGTAAAATACTCGTATCAGTAACAAGATTCCATCAACCATCCCATACTTCTCCCAGTTTCGGCCAGGACTGACTTGACCTCCTAAGAGAAACATCGCTTGCTAATCTGTTTAAATGTTCTGTCCTGTTTTCTCTCTTCCAGCACTTTATAAAGGCATTTTCCCAGCACCTTTTTGGAACTGACACATTTGACTTTTAGACTTTTAAGCTCATGAAATGTATAATCTCTGAGTCACATCTTTTAGAGATGCATCGTTTGCATTTTCTCACCATGTTCTTTATCTGTGTAGCGTGAGCTGTAGAGTAAAAATGGAAAAAATTTTGCTTTTATTTTGTTACCTTAGCCAGGTGAGTATTTTTTTTTTTTTTTTTTTTTTTTTTTTTTTTTTTTTTTTTTTTTTTTTTTTTTTTTTTGCTGTTATGCTTTTAATATGGCTAATTATCATTTATAAGCCATAAGATTTTTTCCATGATCTGATCACTCACAAAAGTGAACATTTCTACTAATTCACAGTTACTTACTGTGTGTTTGTTTGTGTGCGTTGCGTTTATTTGAGTGGTGCTGAGAAAGCTGTATTGCTTTTTCCAAGTGATTTAAGTTCCACTTCACTGGTATTAGTCGTATTGGGTAAAAAGACTGTTTGCCTCCACTTGCTGAGTTCAGCTTGTAGTGCTTGTAGGATTGGATACAATGGAGAATGGTGAAAATAATTTTAGACGTTATTATACCAAAAGGTTTTATATAATGTGTTTCTCTGTTGTAATTGTTTCATTACGCTTTGGTCATTTCAGGTTCAATGACGTTGCTATTGGAAGAAAAAGTCACATGGTTCTCATTATTCTGACCACAGTGCGCTTGTCTTCCGCAGCCTATTAACATGTGTGTTTTTATTCCAAACATTTTTAAGGCAGCTCTTCGACCACATTGTTGGAAGCAAAAACCTTTGAATCATTGAGACTTTTGAACATTGTGTATATGTTGTTTAGGTTGGAATGTTGTTTTTTCTACCACAAAGGCCACAAAGTAATACAATTATATGTATGTATGCATATATTGGATCAGAATGTGTTCTATTATTCCTACATGTTAACCCTTTTCTCTTTTCCTGAAGAGTCAGAGCTAGAGAGAGAGTTGTCCATGATGAGCAGTTTCGTATGGAATCCCACTCTGTGCCTAAAGAAGCCGGACCATCACACAACCAGTTTCCGCAGTCATACGCTCGATATCGTCCCCACACTCTCCTTGATAAATCATCCAAACCATGGATGAGCCCATCAAACGCTGATCAGGAGGAATATCACGATGTTGGGTCCCACAGCTACTTCTCGATGAGCAATGAACCCGTACCCAGGAACTTTCAAGGGCACCCGGAAGTACTAGATGATTCCGACGGAAAAGAAAATGTGAAGGTTGAAAGTCTCCTGCGTAGCAAAAAAGCCGTTTTACCTTCGGAGATCCGACAGAAAGAACAAAGCTTTGATGATTCATTCCGCAGAACTGAGAACGTGCCGCTAAGTCCTCGAATTGGTGCACTTAGAGAAATGACCGATGAATCCAGTGGATGGCGTGGAGGTTGTTCAAGGGGAGATTCTTACTCTGAGAATGCATCCCGACTTCAAGCAGCGGAGTTGAAGCATGGAAGAACTAGAGAGATCCAGAGGAAGTCTGAGGTCCAAGTCCAAAGCTCTAGTGGGAAACTTACTGCCAACTCAAAGTCCCATATTTCAGGAAGCATCCAAAGTACAGTTTCTCAGCAGATTCCTGTGCAAAACCCAGTCTACAACATGTTCAGCAGAAACCATCTTTCCCATGATTCCCAACTTTGTAACCCTTTCCTGGATGGTGTTACAAGTTCCAGGAAGGATGAAGTGTATGTGGTGGTAGATATTTTGAAACGACTCATTACTAATTACTCTAATAATTATTTTAACCGAAATTACAGAACGATAGAACATATGATGGTAGAGGAATGGCGGATGTTCCAATGCTTATTAATCTGTCTCTTGGACCTTTCTGCTCTGTGTCTAATCCAATCAATAATCCTTTCTGACTGTATTTTAACATTTGGCTTGTTTTATATGGTGTATTCACTAATCCTGGCCAGTCTGCTTCTGTTTTACACTAAACTGAACGCTGTGTGCCCGTCCTCTTGCCTAAATGCCGCACTGTGACCACAGGACTGAAGGCCCGTCTGCCTTTTCTAAAGCACCTTGGAGAAGTGAGAGAAGCGTAACTCTCTCATCTCATGGCTCTCTGTGCCAGAGGTTTCAGCCAATCACAGCAGTCGAACTTGAGAAATATGACCGGTATGAATTGTAGAGCAAGTTTTCACATAACCTGTATTGACTTGGTCATTTTTAATCCTAAAATGGGATAGAGGGTTGTGAGTGGACGGCTGTTTGTTACTACCATGTTTTTTGAGAGATTACGTATTTGTTAAACCCTTTGCTTTTTTTCTCATTATGTAACATTATTCTTCACTGGTCCATGGATTCTAATCCAAAGGTTTGGTGTTGGATTTTGATTAAAGGTTCTTTGTTTCCCACTTCTGCTACTGAGGCATATGGCGAAATCACTAATTCTGTGTAATGTTGAGGATTAAGCAGCACTGATTGTGTTTGCTGCACTTTTCCTTCAGTGACTCGTTGCTTTGGGTGTTTGCGTCGTTTCTTCATCCTCCTGCTTTCTTGACTCTAACTTTGCTTGCCATTGATTTCTTTGTATAATGCAGGACTAATTGATCCAAGAGGTTTTTTGTGACTTTCATTTTTAAGACTTTCCTTTTGTATTCTTTAGGTCTTTAAGTGTCAGTCCTGAGCTTCCGAGTCCTATAGGTAAGTCCTGGTGGTGTTTTAGTAACATAGGTTGTTCATCTAGTATTTCTATTGTATCCTTTGTAATGTTGAAGGTGTGTGTGTGTGTGTGTGTGTGTGTCAAAATCTTTTTTTATTTGCGTTCTTGCAGTTTTGTCTGAGCTGAGAAGCATTTTCATTGATTTATGTCTACAGCTTATAACAAACCGTTGCCTTAAAAGTGCTAAGACTTAAAAATAAAACTGTAAAAATGCTGTTTACAGCGTTTTTTGGCTGAGTGCTTGAAATAACGAGTTGCAGACCATTTTTGTTTTATAATAGAAACACATTTTGCATCAAAATTTTTAGCCAATACTGTACCTTGATATCGTAGTTAATAAACATTTTATTTAAATTCTGAGTCAAATGACGATAATAAGAAAGTAAAAAGAATAGAAATAATCTCAAGACACAAGTAAAAGTCAAAGTAGATTTGTTCGTTATTTTATTTTTTTTGTTCTTTCAGTTGATGAAGAGAAAGTGGATGAAAGAGCAAAACTGAGCGTGGCAGCCAAGCGGTCACTCTTCAGGGTACTGGTCACTTCTTGTATATTTTTGAGCTGACAACAATTCGATCGTAATAAAATCTCACCTTGAATCTTCTCACGTGGCCACGGGGAACTTCTGCTAATGTGGCGCTTTCAATTGAAGTCTGTTAGAATTCCAGTGGAAATAATAATATATGTTTATAATAATCAATCCATCACTTGTATTCAGAGTCCAAAGTTTATATTCAGAGTAGGTTTGCCTCATTTACCAAGGAGACTTTAATCTCCTCTTAGATTCTGGACAAGACTGAGACAAGTGCTAAATCCCCCCATAGGAATCTCTCTCTAATTTCCCATCCCTTGGAATATTTCTTAGGAACTTGAGAAGAACTCCGAAGGTTCTCTCCTGAAGGCATGGAGCCATAACGCTGGCGTAGATCGGAGACTGAGGAGAACGCTGGATCGGTCCCGCACTCAGCCGGTCACGTCTGAGGAAGTTGTCATTGCTGCTACGTAAGTGCATATAGTAAACTAATGCTACTGTAATCACACACGCACATATTATACATTTTTGACAAGTGATTTATCAATCTGCAACCAAAGATGTTTCCCTATCTGTCAATCCCTTCCTTATCGTTTCAGTGACCTGTGCTGTTTTGTTCTATTTTCTTGTGCTTTTCCATGTTTTCCTTGGTTGTCTCTGCTTTTCCTTCCACCGCGGTGGTTTTAAGTGTCCCTGGACAGTTGTCACATTCCATCACTGTACAGTCTTCTGTAGCACGTGTTCCTAGTCCTTCTCTAATCAGCAGCTCGTTGACCAAATACAGGTACCCTGGGTTCACACACACACACACACACGCTTGACACAGGCATGGTCACGTGTTTTTAAAGTCGCATATGTTATAGTTTCTCTCATTGTGAGCTAACCAATCAAACACGGAATAGAGTTTAACTGGAAAAACTATGGACTCCCTCTTGTGGCCGTGTCACGTACTGATCCCACTGTTCATGCTAAATGAGCTTCTGTTTTTATCAGCCAGTTTTTACTTTTTGCACTTTGCACTTTGTGTTTAACACATGTGTTTTTAATGGTTGTGTTTTATAGAAAACCACATTGTACTTTTGTTTCGATTGTTATGCAAACATTGCACGACACTCATAAATGTATGTAAAATACCTAGGGATGTTCTGATCAGATTTTTCTAGTCGTTTAATATAGATTTTAAGGGTTTTTAAACCTTTTATACAGTTTATACAGTAAAATTACTGTATAGTGTTAAAAAAAAAAGCGAGGCAAGTCGTAACAAACTTGAAATATACATACCTATAAATCATTACAACAAGGTGGCTTATTTTTGTAATAACAGGAATTAAATGATTACGATTTAGGAAACCTCAACAACAAGCATCTGAACACTCTCCATTTGGCTTCAGAATACGACTTATGGAGCAACAAAGTGCATATAGTGAAAGCAGTGCATTTAGGACGAGCTTCGACTTAAATCAGACAGAGATGAAAGGAAAATGTCCGTTTTTGTTCCCCTGTAATCAACCATACAGAATCAATCCTGTGGCAGGACATTCTTTTCCTTCATGATGCCTGTGCCACAGTCGATGAATTGATCAGACCCGTTGCACATTATTACGGCCAACCTCAGAAATCGGATCAAGACATCCCTAAAACTAACTTTTGTTAATAATAATAGGAAATGTCATTTTTTTTTATCAGTTTGAATAAATAAAGCATTGAGCGAATATATTTAACCTGCTTGCCACAATGTCACGCTTTCAACTTGTTTCCCAAGTTGTCATGTATGAGTCATCACTAAAATGACCAATGCACAATAAATGCATGGCATACATTAACAAAGTCAATATGATTGTAAAAAATTGTGTAATTGTGTAACAAAACATGTAAATGTGATAAACATATATTTAATAAACAGACTGTGATCTTGATCTGAATCTCTTCTGCAGTTTGCATGCTTCCGCCAAGCAGAGCTCCATGGTCAGAGAGGAGGCCAGAGAGATTCGTTTGGCTCAAGACGCAGCAGAGATGGAGCGAGCACGCCATGCTTCTCCTGCAGATAATGGTCAAGAAGAGCCTGACCTTTCTACACTGACGCTGGCTGAAAAAATGGCCATTTTCAACCGATTGGCACAGCCTCCGAGCCACAGCTCTCGACCCAGAGGAGACACTCGTGCACGCAGGAACAACGCTCGCTATCAGACTCAGCCAATCACGCTGGAAGAGGTGGAACAGGTATGATTTCATAAAAATGTATTTCATTGTAAGTTATCTGTTTACTTATAATTTACTTTTGTTTAAAAAAAAAATCCTTCTAAATTTCTCAATGTTTCAGAAGCTTTTAGAGCTAAATCATTTTGAAGCATGATTCCAAACTAATAAATGACAATATAATTTTTAATGCAGGATGACTCTGATTTTGAGATGTTTGACGAGGAATCTGAGTTCTCAGAAGTTTTCTCTGTTCTGGATCATATGAGAGAGTCTGAATCCTCAAGACATGTATGGTTTTTCAAGCCACCAAAGCTTTGCCATTGCTTGACGTAAAACTAGTTGCCAATGGTTTGCTCTGGTTTTTAATGTGCTTATTTATCCCTGCAAGCTAGTAGGTTCACTGGAGATTTGCAGCATCTTGATTAGTTTGTTAAATTCTGAGAAAGTAGTTCTGATTTGCTGGTAATGCGCGCATATTATGAAGATTGTGTAGTTGTAGGTAGTGCTTTTCTTTGTGCTCCATTAAAGGCTGATGGTTTTTATTTTAAAAACACTGTGAAACATTTATGCTTGACCTGCTTGAATAAAAAATATTAAATTATAGATGGGCATTATTAATGAATGCATGTCATTAATTCTAATATCTATGAAGCAGAGAAGTCACAGATTAAGCATGAAAATTAGTTCTACAATTATTTGTTCCACAATCAATACAATTGTGGATTTCATTGACCAGTCAGATATCAGATTTCTAATTTTTTTTTATTTTTTTTTTTTGTTTAAATTTTTAGTGTGATTATTTCGATGTAAAAACAAAGCTTTAAATGTCTTTTGTGTTGAACTAATGCCTTGTTCTGAATGTATCAGCTTATGTTATGCCAGTGTGTGTATGTTGAATAGAGAGGAAGTGCAATTCGAATGCTTTTGGTTGTGTGTGATTTTGAGAGCATGATGGGAAGTTGAGTTTTTTTTTCTTCTTGTAAATGGCATGCCATTGTGTTAAGTTTCGATTTCACACCTATTACCGATTTCTCGGCATGATAAACATGTTGGTGATTGACTCCCTTTTAATTCTACCTTCTGTCTAATTCTTTCCCCTTATTTTTATAGTTGCAGCCTACAAGTGGAACTTTAGCATCCACCACTTCCAAAGCGCTTCAATCATCCACGGTTTCCACCCAGCATGCTGGAGACATCCACCTCACCGCACCGAAAGTCTCTAATCCAGCGCACTATGACCAAAGCCTGTCTCCACTGCATCATAACCATCCTGCACATGAGCTCCATTCACATAAGCTTCCTGAAAAGTCACATGAAGACCCAGAAGAGAAGAATGGAAGAAAGAAGCTTTTCTCGCCAGAAAGCGTGAAAATGATGCCACATGCTCGGAGAGAGTCGGGAGAGGGCAGTTGGTCACTGGTGGCTTCTCAAGATCTTTCAGAAACCCAGGGAAATCCCAAAAGCATGGCAGCCGTGTCAGGTAGTTTTAGTTGCTAATGATTTATTTGCGATTACATCTGGTTACCTAAATGTTGTTTTTTTTTTCCAGTCACTATCATTATTCCATTATATAATTTCCAATACAATTAACAGAAATCACACAGAACTTGAAATGTACAATGATTGGGGAATGGACTAAACCAACTGTTCCAAATTGAAAGCCCCATGTGTTCTAATGGTGATGTATGTGTGTGTGTGAGTTTGACAGAGAATTGTGCTGTTTAATAAGAAATAAGTTATTAGGTCTTGTGAGGGGCAAATGTGTTCACAGACACGTTTACTTCAATAATAGACTGAAGGACAAAAACCAAGTAATTTACAGTATATTTCTTCAAGAACATCTGTGTGTTTTTTTTTTTTTTTTTTCTTTTTCCTTATCCAGTCATATTTGCCTTTTAATCAGAAGAATTTTTAAATGTTGGTCAGTTTTTGTTATGTCTGTTTCGAGCAGATGGGTGTGGTTTTATTTTTTTCATATATATTTTTTTTTTTTTACACATACTTTACATGTGCTCTCGGCTGATATAGGAGTCCGAGCTTCTGAAAGAATAATAGGATGTTATATATTATCTTTGTTTCGACGTCAACAGTCTTCCTGTCGTGCGATGACAGTGTTTTGAAGGAAAAAGTCATGTTCCCCAACAATAATCGTCTGTGTAACAGAGAAAACCTGAACAGTGGAACCACGGCCTCCGTTTTATTAGGTGTCAGTTTGGGACTTTGCGACTGTTGACGTGGTGTAATTTAAGTGAGAGTTGCTGCGTGTTGGTGTCTGTGGTCTCATCACTGGGCTGATGACTCTTTCCTGTGTGTGTCGAGCAGTTCTTCCTGTGAACACAGCTGCATCTCGGCTCACGTCCTCACTACAGAGGGATTCCGACTCCACCAAGCAGCTTCTGGAGGACAACCAGCACAAGAACTTTAAATCTGAGGAGGCTGAGAAGCTCACAGACATCATGTCGGCCAGGCAGATGTCCATCAAAGAACGGTAATTTTATTAAATGTATCATTTAATGTTAAAAACTGTGTTTTTAAGGTGGTGGATCATCTTGGACAAAAAAGCAAACTATCTGAGAAATCTAGAATTTCTCAGTCTGTGTTTTATTTATTTTGCCTTATGCTGATTACTGTTCAGTTTGTGGACTGAAAATAAAAATTCTTAGAAAATGGTTTTCGGACAAATAGTTTTTACATTTACTGGGTTGTAGTCATGTGTGGTGAACATTTGATGTAGAGATTAAAGTGTTACGTAGCTTATATTCTGCTATAAACCTATATATACTGCGAATTGTCTATCTGTGTCCGTCTTTGTCTATGCATGTCTGTGTCAATATCCATCTTTGTAACATTTTTTTGTGATCTGGGGGGCAGTGGGTAGCTCTGTCCCCTCAAACCAAGAAGACTCCAGTTCCCCATTATCCAAGAAGCTATTGACGTGATAAATTGTATTTATTTGTGATCCATTTTCAGGTTGGCTCTGTTGAAAAAGAGTGGAGAAGAAGACTGGAGGAACAGGATAAATAAAAAGCAGGATGTGGTGAAGGTTGCGGTGTCTGAGAAACATGCCCAGCTTTGGGAAGTGGAACAGAGCTTCAAGAAGAAGGTAACCTCTGAACCTTGAACTTTCACCTAACGTCACAGGTTAAGTGTCTTTAAGCTGATTAAGATCAGTTTTTAGTGTCACGCTGAGTTTTAAAAGTGATGTGGTGCAGTTGTAGTAATTGCGTAAAAAAAAAAGGAAAAAGTAGTGGTTTAATTATTATTATTATTTTTATTATATTATTTATTTTAGTTAATTATAGCATTTTTTTTTTGTTTTTTAATTTTTGTTTAGTGCTTTATCTGCACGTTTGTCTGGTGTGAATGATTTATATTACCACTTTAATTACGTTAATTTGTTGTGACTGATGCACAATAGATGATGCAGCTTATGTAGAAACTGTCTGTTTTTCTGTTTTATGTCTATAAATGCGTATTTGCTTGGCGTTTTCTCGACCTGCATGTACCGTCTCTCTGCTAGTCTTTGTGTGTGCATGTTTCTGTGTCATTGCTAATAAAGGTTTTTAAAGCTGTGGATGCTTGGCATTTCTCCAATTTGTTTAAAGACGAGTTTCAAAGTACTTTCTCAGCTTGAATTATTTTTGGTTGAAAATTTCACAACTTTTTGACTAACCCATTGCATGCTCTACAGTTTTTCTTTACCACAGGCTTTAACCCTTTAACAATAGTGGTTTGTATTCTATAGCATTTATACTCATTTGTATTTCTAATAGCATTTTTACTCTTGAGTCTTTTCAAACAAACACTGAAATTCAAGGTTTAGCATTTTTCGTCTGTTGCAGATCGTAATTAACATTTCTAGAAGGAAAGCGCAGTAAAAATCTAAAGTAACGCAGAAAATCTCTCACTTTTCAGCTGGAACTAATATTTCATTTTGAATTAAAATTATGGATTATATTTAAATAACAAATTTTTCCTGAATGTTGTGATGGTACAATTAGGGCTACAATGTTATAATGTTAAATTAGGTCTTAATAAACCTTATCAATGAAGTTACTCAAGTTTTAGTGGGGGGTCATTTTTCCCCTGTTCATTTTACCCCTTTTTTAGGATGAAGGGATGATGATGATAGATGACTTTGCCGTGTCTGATCAACTCTGGGTAAGATTTTCATCTGCCTCGGTGGCGTTGCACAGGTTCTGATTGTAAAAAGAATGGGATTATGGTTTAAGTTTGGACGTTAATCAGTTTGAACCTTTCTACTTGTGTGATGGTGGGAAGATGATAATGATTTTGTTGCTTTGTTTGGTGGTTGTATTTGCTTGTTCCCGTCACAGTGGTGCCCTGGTGGTCTTTTCTTTTGTAAATATTGTGGGCTGTGTTTGAGTGTAGTGCTTTTTCTTGCCCAAACATCTTCCATACTTGAGTAGTCTCTTATCTATAAAAGTTCTGATCAAATCTGGGTGATGGTGCATTTTACTATAGATTTAACCTGATTGTTCGTTTGTGGTGGTCACGTGGTGTTGTGTCCCAAACTACCGGCCTGAGATTTGTTCCTTGTCTTCCTTGTTCCCTCTTTCCTGTGTCTGCATCTTTTGTCTCATTTCCCTCTGCTGTCCTGTCCGTAGGAACCCGTCTTTTCCTCCTCCTTTTCATGTGCTTCTGAACCCCTGGATCAAATAGCAGCTCTGCAGGTGAGCAACAGCATCCCATTGCAAATGTTCTTCCGCTTTTCTTCCTAGAAACACACTTTTATTTTATTTTATTTTTGTGCCCATTTTGAGTTAAGTATCATGCATAAAACAGAAATGTAATTTTTTATTTATCTTTTTTTTTTTTTTACATGTATGCTTTAACATAAATGTGTTCATAAAATACTAGATTACATAAAAATAAATAGTGTTGTAATATTGTAAATAACTACATTTTATGTTCGAGTATATGATTGCTGTTTTACATTTGTATATTTTGTGTAGTGTAAACTTTTAAAAAATGTTCAAACTTCTACATTTACGCTCTACTACTTTCAAAATCCTTTTGAAAATGTGTTTAATGTTTTACTGCAATTCCACTGAAGTCTTTTTTGGTGAAGCGTGCAAAAATAACTTTCTGGCCATGTGATTTATTATTTCCAAAATGTTGTAATGTTTCCCTTGCCCATGAATAGAAGTTGCTCTTGACTAGGCTGCATCCTTTCATCTTTTCTCATTCTATTCTTCCAATCCGTCTTCCTGCTCTTCCCTGGTGTGAAGGCTTCCCCCCTGTCCATGCAGGTGGATGAGCGTCACCCCTGGAGACGGAAGGTGCCTTTCACCCCCAAACATACATCTAACGCTCCTCAATAAGTGTGCTCCATGTGGTATATTTGTGGCGTGAATAGCAGTGTGCTACACGTGGTATATTTGTGGCGTGAATAGCATTTTGTTATCGACAATAAATTTCTTATGAAAGTGTTCCAAAGCCTCTTGAAAATGAAATTTCTGATTTATTTGGGAACCACATATAATGCATTATAAAATGTTGTATGCTATGAACGATCCATTATTCATCTTGCTTGCATGTTTTTTTTTCTTTATATACTCAGAGACTGACCAGTGATGTTGTGGACGGCCAGCAGACAGAACAAATGGAGATGTCCATCCAAGAACGCAAGCAGCTTATCAATGCTCAAGAGGATTCATGGAAGGTCAGAGGTCATGGTGTGGCCAATGACTCCACTCAGTTTACAGTCGCAAGCCGCATGGTCAAGAAAGGTCGCAATTATTATCACAATATAAGGACAAGAAAATACGTTTATTTTAATTGGATATTAACATTCTGCATGTTTGTGTTTCACTAGGCCTTGCAGCCGCATCAGTTCTCTCAAATCCGGTCTCGTCCCAGCTGTCTTCTAAAAACAAAAACGTCGCCCATCCAATCTCAAAGCCAAATGAAGGCAAGACATCACACATCAGACTCATTCATGAACATCACAAACACAAAAGATCTTCTAAAATATTATTAGCATAAATACATTTCAAGATTGGAAAAAAAAAGACTTGATTAACCACAGCTGAAAATTGATTAATTTTAGAATAGTAGGACTGATGAGCAGCGTTCAACAGTTAAAAAAAAGGAAGGAAATGAATCGTAGTCATAAGGGGATGGGATTAAATTAAATGTAATATTAAATGAATAATAAATTTCACATTGCTATAAGCTTTATTTCTGTTTTGTGCAATTTGCTTTATTTTCACATTATTTTCACAAAATCTATCTTATTTTACATATACAAATTATGTTTTTTGATTCAGAAATAGAGGTCAAACAGGACATGAAAATTGAATCTGACAAGAAGCTGGAGAAGCTGGAATCATTTCTTGGTCGAATCAATACTAAAGGCAAGTGTTATGTTTTGTTACACTTCCGAATGTTAAAAGATCATTACGGTAATGTGTGTCTTTTCTTTTATCCTAATCTGTTGATTAAACTGAGTCTTGATCTCTAATTTTAAAATTTCTTTGCTCTTTGTCCCAGCAGTTTCTGGACTTCAGGACACCACAGTTGCAGTAACACAAAAGTCTGTTAAGGAGGTAATGACCCTGGACGACGAGGCTTTTGATAAATTTTATCGACACACAGAAGATTTGGCCAAGATCACTAGCAGAGTGGAACTTGATGATTTTGATGCCATATTCGGGACGCAGCTCCCCAGGTACATGTTACAAATACACAGCGCTGTGGAAGACGTGTGATGTTTTAAAGTTCCTGTGGATCCATGTCTGCAGTGGCTCTTATTCTTTGGCCTTATATCTAGATTAACTTCTGAGATGGTGCAGCACAAGCGAGCGGTGCGACCGAACCGAAAGCTTCAGCCGTCCAGGAACCCTCTGAAAACACTGGCGGTTCGTGAAGACATCAGACACGAATATACAGAACAGAGGCTTAATATCGGCCTTCTGGAGAGCAAGAGAATGAAGCAGGAAAAATGTAATTGAAGATAATATTTTGCAATACATTTATGAAAAGCGCATTTCAGAACTTGAATGCTTTTCTTTCTTGCGTAGTTAATAAGAACAGCGGTTTCTCCGAGGTTGCCCTTGCTGGATTGGCCAGTAAAGAAAACTTCAGCAATGTGAGTCTGAGAAGTGTGAATTTCTCAGAGCAGAGCTCCAACAACAGTGCCATGCCCTACAAGAACCTCATGCTCATTCAGGTGAAAGGTGAGTGACCTCTGACCACAACCACGTACACACAAAGCAAACATACCTGGAAACTGCAAAATATTTGCAATTTAGGAATTGTTGAAATGCATTTGGACATTGCAGATTCTTCAAAAAGGATTTGAAGTTGTTGTGCTGTGTGATACAGTTGATTGTTAGCCATTGTCTATCCGTCATTAATGTCCACAATGACTTATACCTGGGACCAAAGTCGCTCTAATTCGGCCAATAAGCCCAATTTGGAACATTTTACTGTATTTTAAAAATAGTTTTTAATGATGTTTATATACTGGTACAATGCTGTAGTTACTATAAAAACATTATGATGAATAACTTTAAAACCACAACAGTAAATAAATAAATAAATAAAAATAATATTTAAACCAAAGCTGTATTATTTAAGCCTACTGTGTCATACAATCTCTGTTTTTTGAAAATATTTGCATAATACGTATACATTTTAGATTATGGCTACATACATTTTTAATAAACAATTTGTACCTCTAGACACTTTTTAATTTTCAGTGTGTCTGAACTAGATGTGTCAGTCAAATCTTCATTAGACATCAACATAAAACGTGAATGGAATGAGATCATTGGGTTAATGAAGAACAGAATTATAACTCCATAAAATAATCTGTGTGTTACTAACTACTTGGTTCTGGACATAGGAAATTTGTTTCACATTCCTGGCCTTCATTTTATGTTCTGAAACTAAAGTGTTCAGCAGCATATCTTATTTCTTAAATTGGAATTGGTGTTGCTAGATTTTAAAATGGATGTTAATATCAAATCCTCATATGGAATACTGCTCTCTCTCTCTCTTACAGTCGTCTTATTTATCTCTCTTCCTTCTGGTGAAGAGAGATAAGGAAATTTTCTTTTTTCTGTCAATTTATTTTTTTTTTCTTCCGTCTCTCTCTCTGGGTATTACTATTAACTCGTTTTTTAATGCATTGCCCCAAAATCTCTCTTCCATTTTTTTCTTTATTACATTTTGTTCCTGTATTTTAAACAGGTCGTCGCCATGTCCAGACCAGATTGGTGGAGCCTAGAGTTTCTTCTTTAAACAGTGGCGATTGCTTTCTCCTACTCACACCCCATCACTGCTTCATCTGGGTTGGAGAATTTGCAAATATCATTGAGAAGGCCAAAGTGAGTGTGTCCTGTAACATTTACTGTCTCGTTACATATTCAGGAAACGCATCAGTCACACATTTGCACCAATGCGCCAAGTTTAATCTGTAGTATTTTCTGATGACGCTGAATCTTCCACGTGCAGAATGTAAACCGAATTAACCACAAAGGAAATGTCAGACTTGTTACAGGAAATAGGAGGGTAGTTTTTTGAACCCAGTTCTCACAGATTCTCTCTCTCTCTCTCTCTCTCTCTCTCTCTCTCTCTCACTCACTCTCTCACTCACTCACTTA
>CM051500.1:5841447-5912923 GCA_028031935.1 Paedocypris micromegethes | reverse complement strand
TTTTTTTTTTTTTTTTTTTTTTTTTCTGCAGGCGGCAGAGTTGGCCACATTCATTCAGTCCAAACATGACATGGGATGCCGAGCCTCGTGTGTGGAGAATCTAGAAGAAGGTGCCAACGGTCAGAATCATGCAGCCAAGGAGTTCTGGAAGATTCTTGGAGGACAAGGGTGCTATCAATGTAAATACTTTTTTTTTTCTCCACACTTAATGGATTGCGGTTTTCCAAAAATCAATCATAAGTGATTTTGCATATTTGGAATAAAACATTATTTTTCTCTTTCATTCAGCTGCAGGAAACCCAGAAGAGGACGAGTTCTATGAGACGGCTGTAGTAGAAACAAACTGCATCTTCAGGCTTGTGGAGGATAAACTTATTCCAGACGATGACTACTGGGGACGAATGCCCCGCTGCTCCATGCTCAACTCTAAAGAAGTAATTCAGACTTTGCATATAAATCAGATGTACACTTTTGGTCTCAATACTTCAGCAAGATTTTGAATTGATGATCCTGCTTCTGGCATCTAGGTGCTGGTGTTTGATTTTGGTAGTGAGGTGTATGTGTGGCACGGGAAGGAAGTGACGTTGGCTCAAAGAAAAGTGGCTTTTCAGCTGGCGAAGCATTTGTGGAACGGTACCTTCGACTACACCAACTGTGATATCAATCCTCTGGACCCTGGAGATTGTAATGCACTCATACCCAGGTACGGAACCCATGCAGATGCACGACGCTTCGATCGACTCAGCAGAAAGGAACTCTTCCGACATTAATCACATTTTGGTGCATTCAGATTGTGTATTTTATTATAGTGTCTCTACTGAGAAAGTGGGCTATTGTTTTCTTTTAACTGCTGTGGATGCCATGCTTTTGTGTTTATGCTCTTAACTAAGCCACTTTCAACTAATCAAATATGCATTGTTCTGCCCGTTGTAGAAAAGGCCAGGGACGTCCAGATTGGGCAGTGTTTGGACGATTAACCCAGCATAATGAGACTACTCTTTTTAAAGAGAAGTTTATGGACTGGAATGACTCGAAGACATCTCACAAAAAGAACGGCGAGGTTCATGTAGTTGAAAACAAGGTAGATTTGATGGCGTTGGTGTCGATTTCCTTGTATTCACTTGTCTAGCATGACTATTCTGATATTTCTAGCATATTAGTGAAGAGTTGTTTTATGTCATTAGGAGTTTCGAAATGCAGAATGTCGGCCCTTTGACGCATTGCAAATGTTGTCGACGGTTCGGATGCCCGTGAAGACCATCTTGGACGGGGCAAATGTCGGACGAGGTTATGGATTGGTAGAGGGGGAAGAGGGACGTAATTTTGAGATCAGCACTTTGTCCATTGATGTCTGGCACATTTTGGAGTTTGACTATAGGTAAGTGGGATTGTTTGGTTCTTCTGTATTTTTGTCCTGAATTTTAACTTTGAGACAAATACTGATGTTTTTTTTTTTTTTGCTTTTCAGCCGTCTACCCAGACAAAGCATTGGTCAGTTTCATGAGGGGGACACGTATGTGGTCAAATGGAAATACATGATAAGCTCAACAGGTGGATTTCCATATACGATCTATATTATCCGCAGCAATGTATATATATACAGCAGCCTTCCACTTAAATATGCAAGTTGTCATGCTTATCTGGACCTTCATTTGATCGCTTTCACACCATTTTAAACCCAATTTTATTTAGGAATCTGTATGCACTTAAGCGAGAGGTTAATAAAACGTGATTAAAACATTAATAGTTAACAAAACGTATAATATTTAGAAGAGTGACAATAAACCTTTTTCACAGTTGGAAAAAGATTCCATTCAGAAAGGATCATTGGCCCAGGGAAGGAGAAATGTTGCTATTTCTTCTGGCAAGGCCGTAACTCAACTGTGAACGAAAAGGGAACGTCAGCACTCATGACTGTGGAACTAGATGAGGAACGAGGGCCGCAGGTACTACTGTGGAACTACTACTGTTATTCTACGTCTTCTTGTTTTTATTTCTTTAAGATATGATATGTGGGTTAACGCAGGTCCAAGTGCAACAGGGAAAGGAGCCTCCGTGTTTTCTGCAGTGCTTTAATGGAGGAATGATTGTTCATTCTGGAAGAAGAGAAGAGGAAGAAGATAATGCACAGAGTAATAGCTTTTTCTCTCAACACTTTTGCTTGAATAGGTGTTGATCTTTTTTTTTTTTTTTTTCATCTAGATGACTGGCGTTTATACTGCGTCAGAGGTGAGAAACCGATAGAGTGCCACCTCCTGGAAGTAGTGTGCCACTGCAGCAGCCTGCGCTCTCGCACCTCTCTCATCCTCCTCAACATGCCCAAAGCCAGCATTTATCTGTGGCACGGATGCAAGGCTCAGACTCACACAAGAGATGTGGGCCGCACCGCTGCCAACAGAATTAAAGAACAGTGAGTCCACTAACACACGCATTATTTTAATTACAGTGGTACCTCTACTTACTAAATGAATTTGTGCCGAGAGCCGTTTCTGTAAGGCGAAACTTCTGTAAGTAGAGGCACAATTGACATGTACGTAAATGCCCTAGTATATTGCAAGCCCACCTAAATTCAGAAGTTGTAAGTGATACAATTTTGGTAATAACAGTAATAAAAATAAATGTTACATAAGTAAAAAAAAAAAAAAACATTAAAAATGAATACTGTGCGACAAAAAAAGCCAATAATTCTCCTCTACAATTTTGTTTGTGTGTGTAAGAGAGGCAGAAAAGTGTTTTGTATGTAGAGACGGTATTTTCTCGAAGATGTGCTTCGTAACTCGAAACGTTCGTTGGTAGAGACATTCGTTGAGATACCACTATTGCAAACCTACTCAAGAAGCAGTTTAATATCCCACACCACTTAAGAGCCGTAATTGTATTGTGTTTTCCGGTCACCAGATGTCCTTTAGAAGCTGGACTTCACAGCAGCAGTATAGTGTCCATTCAGGAGTGTGATGAGGGAGAAGAACCACAGGGCTTCTGGGAGGCCTTGGGAAAGCGAGATCGGAAGGCCTATGACTGTATGCTGCAGGGTGAGTGAAGATGAATAGCTGAAATGTCAACCGATGCCTAACGTTTGTTTGCTTTCAGACCCAGGGAAGTTCAACTTTACTCCGCGGCTGTTTCAGCTCAGCAGCAGTTCCGGGGAGTTTGTAGCGGTGGAGTTTGTGTATCCTGCCCGAGAACCGAACTTGGTCAACTCCTTGCCTTTCCTTCAGGAGGATTTGTACACGGCTGCTCAGCCAGGTATTTGGCACATTAGTCGCTGTTAAATGCTAGCAACGGTGAACCATGCAGTGTATAATGAGGTGCTCCAGAGATGATGAGAGGATGAAATACACACGCAAAACCTACACACACACACACGACCAGAAACACATAAACTAAACACAGTTATTTTTCACTCTTGTCACATCTTTCTGCTTGAGTAGTGTCTTTTTGCATTCATTATTTGAATAATTGCAAGGGGTCGTTAAATAATTTGCATTCCGTTAAATTGTACACGTCTAATGGCTGTACTTTTTTTTTTTTTTTTTTTTTTTTTTTTTTTTCCCCCCATAAGTGTTCTGTTTTCTTTCGTTTCACTGTCTCCAACAAAACAGTTTGATCGGTTTGTCATGAAGCAATTATGAGTCTCCACCCTTTTTTAAGGCCCTGCACGTACCGGATGTCATACTTTTACTGTAACGTCTCTATTTTACTAACCTAAATGAGTCAATTTTGACGTCAGCATTTGTATTTGCATGTGTTTCCTACTTTGAAACAAATCACATGCAATAATGCCTGTTTGATATATTAGGTTGTGAATACTTTATTCATCATACAAATAAGTGTTACAGGTTTGAATCCTGGTCTGATGGGTTTTTACAACAGTTTGTGTTTGTATGTGTTCACTTCACTGCTTGTGTGTAACTTAACTGAATGCAATGCACACCATAATTTAGATTAACTCTCATGTTATGCTCGTTTCTGAGGAACATCAGTAATAGTGTCGTCAATTTAAACCGGTGCCGCTTATTATGCATATAAGTTTCAGAAACAAAGACATTCTCCAAAACTGTGTGTGTGTGAGAGAGAGTGTGTTATATAATGTCATTAGACATTGTGCTACTCTTTATTGATAGTGATAAGTGCTAGTCTGTAGTGAGACGATTTTCGTCACTTCCTGTGTGTGTTTTCCTGTAGCCCTGTTTTTGGTGGATAATCATCATGAGGTTTATCTGTGGCAAGGCTGGTGGCCACAGGACAGCGAGAGCACAGGCTCAGCTCGCTTCCGATGGGACTCGGACAGGAAGTGTGCCATGGAAACTGTGCTCCAGTACTGCAAAGGTGACCAGTTCTATCTCTCTCGTTGTGTTTTATCTAATCTATAAATTACTTCTGTATGTCTCTGCACTTTTTCTCAACATTGCTATCATTCAAGGGTGTTGACAAATGTAATATACATTTGAACAGTTTTACAAAAGTATAATTGAAATAATTTTAATATTTATTTAGGTTTTGTTAGAAAAATACTATTTTTATTTTTTTTTTAATAAAATTGTCTGCTAAAGTGTAATCTTGGGATTTTTTTTTATTAGGTTAAGGCTTTTTTCCTCTCCAGCATTTGCATTAAATCAGAAACATTCCTTCCCCTTAAATCACAGTATATTGGATTTAATTTTTGTTTTGTTTTCCAGATAAAAATGAAAATAAGCCTCCTAAATCGTATTTGATCCACGCTGGTCTAGAGCCTCTGACCTTCATTAACATGTTTCCCAACTGGGAACACCGAGACGACATTGCCGAGATTACGGAGAAGGTAGAAGTGATAAATCTGATATAAAAAAAAAAAACGTCTTGGTGTTTCTGATCAGAAACACGTGTTTGTGTGATCCTCAGGAAGCTGAAGTGTGTAATCAGATCATTCTTGTAGAGGACGTCTTGACCAGACTGTGCAAGACCACTTACCCATTGCCTGATCTGCAAGTGCGCCCCCTTCCTGAAGGTGTGGATCCTCTGCGGCTGGAGATCTATCTATCGGATGAAGACTTTGAGGTGAGAAGCCGCCATTTGAATGGTTTAAGATTTACTTTTAGGAGTTTTTATGCCATTTTTAGAAGGTAGGTGTATCTGTTAAATCAGCACTTCCTCTCTGATGGACTTTTATTTTGCTCTCCTCTTTGTTTATTCTCCGTAAGCTCCTTATTGTCTTCTCAAAACAGCCCTTCTTAACCTGTCTCTTGCCTTCTCCACTCATCTTTCTGCTTTTCCCGCTGTAGTCTTGCGTCTGACTGAGGTTAATTTTTCTCTTCACATGCCAGGGTGTAGGGGATTCTGGGAAGGTGAGTTTATTTTTGGGAGACTGGTGTTTTTCCACTAACACGGCATCTCCTCACTGTGTGACCCATCAATGTGCACTTTTATTTACTCCTTCGGTCATGAATAAACACGCATGGGGAACGATTTTAATGTGTGTAAAAAATTGTGTGTGTGTGCGCGCATGATTGGTTGGTTTTGCATTTAAAATCCAAAATTAATGCATGAATGTGTTCTCTCTACAGAAAGCGCTAGAAATGACACGACGTGAGTATGAGATGTTGCCTGGATGGAAGCAGATAAACGTGAAGAAAGCTAAAGGATTGTTTTAGAGGAAAACACAATTTACTGCACTGAATCTGATGAGCAGGACTGGATCTTCAAGTGAAGAGCGTTCTTGTTCTTGTAGATATTTCAGCAAGCACTGAGCAAAATGCAAAGCTGTACAGAGCAGGACTTGATTTTCAAGTGGAGAGCGTTCTTGTTCTTGTAGATATTTCAGCAAGCACTGAGCAAAATGCAAAGCTGTCCAGAAACATCCAGAGTGAAGGGGTTTGCCAACCTCTTGTTTTCAGTGATTTCAGTGCAAAATGACTTTGGAGAAACTTTGCATGTACACTAAACTGTTTTGCCTGTTTTGTTCACCTAACAGAAGCCATTCAGCTGTCTAACATGCACTACTTAGCAAAAGTTAGATTGTAAATTGTGGAGTAAGAGAAGGTCTCTATTCTACGTTGTATAGTGCCTTGCCTCTCTGTACAGTTTATATGAATTGTATTTTTAAAGACATATTTGTGATATAAATAAATATTAGTGGAAATTATTACAATGTAAATATGAATTTTGTGTTGTGTTCATTTTTCGTTTTATCTAACTCGTGCCTTGGCAGACCGCAATTTCTAAACTGTAGTACTTACGTTGTTCGGCAGGGGGCGTCTAGTTCCGCCACACTGGGAGAACTGTGTCGCGTCATCTGTTGTTTTCGTTTATTACGGTAATTCAGCACAACGGTTTTTGGATTAAGACTTTCAAAGTACTACTAACCAATACATTTTAAAATACATTATTTCACACCAAGTATGAAACACCATCTCCATTTATAAATGCTAATTGCCGTTTGTCAAAAATAATGGCTAAACTAGTGCAAACCAAACGATAATTTGGTTCATAGCGGGTCAGTTAGGACAGTGAGTGACCATTTTAAACACACTGAGTCAAATAGGATTTACAAGTCACATGATACAGGCAAAGTCGGGGCTAAAAATTCTGTGTGGTCAAGGAGTTACTTCCCGATAAACCGGATTAAGGACACATATTTATATTGATCTATAATTTGGCTAACTCGAGTAGGAACTGTAATTGAGAAGCCAGTGTCTGCAAATAACTACTTTGAATTCAAGCCACAAACACATTTGTCATTGGATTCTGAAAATGTCCACACACAAAAAGTCTCTGTTAATTTTGCTGTCTGGATTGATTCTCTTTGGTGGCCGTGTATTTCAGAAAGTGACAGGGCCGTTTAATCCAGAATCCCATTAACAACATCCATGATCGGTACAGACAAATCTGCTTTACTTAAAATACGATGACCCTTCATATGAAGAGCCTGGTTGGCCGACGGCTGAAAGCTCTGATTCGGTGATATTTGTGCGCTTCCTTTTCTCATTGGTTGGAGAAGGTGAAGTTCGGATGTGGAATATCACATTCGTTTATGGACTGATGCGATTCTGAGAAGGAAGGAGGGAACTGGTGGTAGGGAATTGGACTTGCAATGAAGAGTCATGGGATCAAATCCCAGAAATGTGTGTGTGTGTGTGTGTGTGTGTGTGTGTGTGTTTGTTTGTTTGTTTACATGTTTACTTCATAGTTTGAGTGAAATTCAGAACACTTTCCATATTGTTTCGAATCATATCTGGCCACTTTTTGTCATATTAATCCACTGACCTATTCATAGGAACCTGTCCAACATGAGCTGTGATGGTGCTCATGCTGACCACACGGAAGACCTTTTCTCAAGTGACGCTGGGTCAGATGAATGGTGGCTCACTGGGTCAGTACAAGGAAAGAAGCAAAGAGGATTTAATTGATCTCATTAGTATCATTGCCTCTGCTAATCTGTGTAAACCAAGTGAAGGCCCAAAATACAAACACGCCTTCCGTCATTTGTGTTTAAAGCTTGTGTCCATGTGTTTAAATATAGTTCTCAATTGTGAAAAGGAAGAAAACCCCTTCTTTAGATGGTTACAACACTTATCAAAATTAATTTTTACATAAAATGAAAATTGGCAGGTGAAGAGAAAAAGTGAAGACCAAGAAGAACAGGAAGAAGAAAAAAACAGAAAATGTTTGTTGCACAGTGAGGAAGTGGGATTTCTGAAGCAGCCTAGTACAAAGAAAAGTACCAGAATACAAACAGGGAACTTCATGAAAATTAAATAAAGCAACTTAAAACACTTCAATTCCAGTGTTTTGCACTTGCCAAACAAGATTACTCAAAAACAAAAATGATTCAATCACAAATTATATTTTTTACAAAAAAATTACTGGGCTTGGCTTCAGTTCACTGTGACCTAGAAATAATAAAAAAACACGAGTGTATTAATCAGACAATTTCTGTATTGTACTGTTACTCTATAACGTTTCCTCCAGATAACGGTACACCCACTTCAAGCGTCATTCCGCCGACCGCCAGCAGAGGGCGCGACCACCGGCGTGTAGCTGTCTGGGGCTGAGCGAGCGTGTGACTCGTAATGTGTGTTGAGAGCGAGATAGAGATAGAGAGAGCGGTGGAGAAATCTATTCGATACTAGCAGAAGCAAATGTGTCTAACACCCGAGGACATAAACACCGACTGCTGTCGATCTAACGAGTTTACATCACCACGATAACAGGACGTATGCGACACCAGATCTGAGCAACACAAAGATTCAGCCAGGAAACTTCATTCAGGAGAGGAAAGCAAGAAGCCAGGCACCTCAGAAGAAGACTCTGTCTCGGGAAATCGTAATATGAAAGAGGATCAGGCCGAGATATTAGGTTTTGTCCCTCAAAAAGAGATAGTCTACAACAAACTTCTCCCATACGCAGACAAACTCGACCGCGAATCCAATGACATTTTGGCCCAGATTAAAGGGAACTTGGGTCGGGCTGTCCAGCTTCGCGAGCTATGGCCCGGTGTGTTATTCTGGACACGGAAACTTTCAACGTAAGTACATCAATAACCCGAACGCCGTTTATTGACAAGCCGGGGATTTAATGTTTTACCACAAAAACATTCGCGAGATTCGATTAGCCGTTAGCTTGGTTGCTAACGCTGCCGAGTCACTCAACTGTCCTTGTATCGTACAGGCACCGTGCACGGTTGCTTTCACTTTGTGATAAACTTTCGGTCTGTGTTTAAATTAGATCGTGTGTGTGGTTTGTCAGCGTGGCTTCGGCCGGGAAAAGGCAAGAAACGCGGCTTGTAAGCTCATTTCCAAGCTAATCAGCTAACGCAGGCTAACGTTAGTGTTGAATAAGCAGCTGCCACATGCAGAACGGCAACTAGTGGTTTGACGTGTCATTTAAAGTTACTATTGTGTCGTTTCTCGTTCAAAATTATATTTAGTGTTATATTTGATTTCTTTATTGGTAATTCGATGTTTGATGATACATTGAGCGATAGATACACTTTTACTGTCATATAATGAGTGAAGAAAAGCTGCTCTAAAAGGATGGAACTTTTATAACAACGGCGAGATGACGCGATTCCTGTAGATTTGATAAAGCATCATCGTCATCATCATCATCATCATCATCATCATCATCATCATCATCATCATCATCATCAATGACCGTCCAATCAGCAGCCACAACTGAACACAGCCATAGTTGTTGTGGCGGCTGCTGTTTGTCAGGGATTCTCACAGACAGCCATTGATGTAATAGAAAAGAAAAGCAGGAGATGAAGAGGAGAGGAGATTAAGAATTCAAATGCTCCACTAATGAATGAGCTTCTTTATTTTTTTTAGAATTGTTAGAAACTAGTGAAGGGTCAACAGAAAAGTTACCATATTTGGACTACAAGGTGCACTTCAATTATCCGCATGTGGATCTTCTGATCATCTGGCTCCTAGAAAAACTTTAGCTGACCTTTCTTGGCACTTAATGAACAATTGCGCTGATTTTCAAGTAAATTGTTACAAATATCAAAGTATTTAAAACAAATCGATAAATGTCCACTTAATAGGCTACTGCAATAATTTCACCACATGCTTTCACCACATCAGTTCTCCTGCTATTGGGGGGGGGGGTACATTAATTATGTAAATTAATTGAATCTGTCTGTGGAGTTATATGATTGGTTCTACTTCATGCGACTAATTTGACTAGTCACACTCCAGTTTCTGCTGTCTCACCATCACATGGCTGTTGTGTCATTTACGGGAGGGATTAAACGCTTCCCATGAGGATTGATTATGTGCTTCCCACACAGAAAACCAAGCACCTGCTTTATCGTTTTGAGTTTAAGTTTTATAAAGCTCAAATAAATTGTGTTTAAATGCCATGGAATAAGATGATGTTGGTTTTGCGTTGACTTCATGTTCACCGCCAGCATCTTTCCTGTTTCCTGACAGGTACCTTCGCTTGTACGGAAGAAAGTTCAGCACAGAAGACCATGTGCTCTTCATCAAGCTTCTGTACGAGCTGGTCACCATCCCCAAGCTGGAGATCAGCACCATGCAGAGCTTCGCCAGACTCCTCATCAACTTACTGAAGTAAGAGCATCTCTGAGGTACACGTGATGGTGCTGATGCGGGGCTGTTCCCATCATTGTTTCTGATGTGCAGGAAGAAAGAGCTGCTTTCCCGGGAGGACTTGGAATTGCCTTGGAGGCCGTTGTATGATCTCTATGAGAACATCCTCTACTCCAAAACGGAACATCTCGGCCTCAACTGGTTCCCAAAGTAGGTGTCTTGGAGTTGTTTACTTTAGATTGTTGGAAAGTAACCCCTTTATATATTTGTTTTACATTCTATAAAAGATGGATTGATTGAGACTGACCATTTCTGAAATGGCCACACTCACATTAAAGTGATATTTTAATATAATATTTAATAAATATTTATATATTTACGTTGTTTCAAATATCACATTTGAAATCAGAACTTAATTCTAGACACATAAGCTATTTTCTATAATGTACAGAATCCTGTCTGTTGACCAATTTCATTGTCATATATGATCCTGGAAGTCTGTTTGGGTTGGTTTATTTAGTTCATTTAGTTTATTTATGTTAACGGACATTAAGAAATGGACATTTGTTATTTGCTCCTCATAATGTGGTGTGACGGTACCGTATTTTTATGTCCGGTATTAAATGTTGACCCCAAATGTGACAATTATAGTTATAGAAAAATCGACCTGTGCTTTTTGTCCTAATTGTGCTGATCTCCATAAACTTGATTTATTTTCTGCTTCACGTGAATGCTTTCTCAATCACAACACGAGCTGTCAGAGGATTGTACCTGTGAGATTGTTATGTCTTTGTTTAGTGTTGGCTCATGCATTTCTCCCTTTTCTCACATTCAGTTATCGAACAGAAGCCTCGACTAAACAAAAAATGCTTAATATTGTGCGCAAGCGGTAAGCACAGCTGGTGTTTTACATGTTGTACTGTACTTTTCCAAAGCCAGCTGCTTCTGTATAATTGCATGTCAATTCATTTTTGTAGGCAAATCAACACTCTGATCAATCCCACCGCTTCCATCTCTACCTTTAATCTTTGTTTTACCCACTTGTTCTCAAAAGTACAATACAAGTCTTATTCACTTAACAGACACTGTTTTCGGAAATGGTGCTTTTTTAAAATGTTCTTCCGTTGTGGCTTTATCTGTCAAAATGAATCCTGGCTTTCTGGAAGTGTCTCTGAAACCTCAGAAAGAAAGAAAGAGTCACGTTCAGTTTGCCTGGCCTTAAAATTATTGAGATAGAGAGAAGAGACTGTTGTAATCCAAATTAAAAATGTATTTGTCCCTTTTACATTCTACGTGGTACAACATGAAGTGAAATGTATTTTTCGATCGGCCAGCATTTAAACATGAGGGGGGGGTGCGTTTTAATGCAAGCAATTATGAAATAAAAATAAGGATTAAAAATATAGAAAATGTAGAAATACAAAATGAGTAAAAATACAAATACAAAGAAGTGACCAGGTGATCCAGAAAGTACTAAAAGTAATCCAGCACACTTCCTCCAGGAACGAGACAGACTGTTCTTCACACCTTTTCTTGCCAGTGGTCCGAGGGTCTGGGTTTCGAATCTTTTCTGCCTTTAACTCATCAGTCGGCATCAGACTTTTTTTTTTTCCTTTTAGGTTAGACTGTCATCATTGGGCTTCTATCTTATCTCCTGTGGGGTCTGGTATCATTGTGTTCTATATTAGTCGGGCTTTGCCGAGTGTGAGAGGTGTTTGTTTTCAGACGGGAGAAAGATCAGCAGCTGCCGTGCCGTGAAGGTTTGAGAGGTAGTGTATTTTTAGATCTTGAGATGTGGTGGATTTATTTTCATGTTTGGCTGGTGGAATGGTGGGTCAGAATGACCAGCTCGGTGGTCTGTTTAAAGAAAGTGCTGAGTAAGCTCAGAAAAACACACACCGTTGCATTAAGAACAACGTTTGTGGATTAAGTACTGCGTTGTGCGAGATTACAACCAAGACACTCATTAAATCATTTATTTTTCAGATATATTAATCATCAGCTTTATAGTTGAATATACAGTCGGTTGTGGTTTATTGGGACTGAATAATTCTGTCCCAATAAAGTGGCCGTCTCAGGCCTGTTTTATCCACAAAAAGACAGGACGCACATAACATGAAAGTGTCATTATGACCTTTATTGTTCAAAACACCTGTTTTTTTGTAGAAAGAACACACAGATGAGCTCCTATGTCTGCAAAACTGTATTGAAAAATAAAGTTGTAAATTCTTCCCATTCCAAATAAAAATGAAACTCAGAATTAAATGTTTTAAGAACTTATGTTACCAAAATACGTTCTGCTTTTTCCAAACCAAGTCAATGTCTTAATTTGATAATGCCAGCCAAACTCCTCTGTTCATAAGCTAGCAATATTAGTCTTATGTAGTAGGATTTGATTCCGGATTTGTCCCAAATAAGCGACAATCCTGCTCAATAAAAGCAGGTTCAATAAAAATCATCTACATCAGTTCGATTTAGGGGGGTTTCGACCCAGGACGTTTGGCCCCCGGGGCTTTGGACCCGGACGATTGATCCTTAGGACTATTGGACACTAGGGTGGTTAAATTGAGTAAAATTGAAAATTTTGTACAGCTCATGAGTAAATTTGAAACAGAAAAAATGTGTTAATATATCTCTTGTTGTTTGGACTGTTCTTTAGCATGCTTTGTGTATTTCACCACACGCTTATGGGATAAACAAGTATCGGCAATTTGGAAAGCTGTTTAAGCAAAGCGGCTGCGCGCCCTGCATGAACTGAAGCCGCGGGCCGATCAGGACCGATTACGTGCGATCCCGTGGATGAAAATCGTCGCAAAAGCGAACTTCGATCCGAATGGGTTTTTACTCACGCCTGTCAAATTTCTAGCTCGCACGGGCATGAAGATATGAATTTTAATAAGCCGCGGCGCCGGTCAATCCACCGTTATAAGTGCTTCTTTGCGGGACAAAGGCGCTCGAATCGGGGCAAAGTTATGCTTCTTCGCTGGAGTAAATGCAAAGGAGCCGCCTCCCAAATGTCTAGCCCACACGGCCGAAGATATGATTCTTAATAAGCCGCGTGACGAAACTCGGGTCTAACCATCCGAGTGTCCAATCGTCCTAAGGATCAATCGTCCTAAGGATCAATCGTCCAGGTCCAAAGTTCGGGGGCCAAACGTCCTGGGTCGAAAAGTCTGGTCACCATCAGTTCAAGTATTCAATTTGAAACCAATTACATTTGTATACTAATGTACACAAGCTCACCCGGAGCAGTGGGCAGCCTTTAGCCGGGCCATGTGTGGGTCAGTGTCAAGGACACTCAGTTGTAGAATCTACCGGTTGTCGAACCTGCAACCCTTGAGTGGCTCGCCCAGCTCCCTACCGCTGTACCACAACTGCATATTGAAATTAAGTCCTTATCAAGACGTGTATGTAAGAAGTATAAGAAATTCGACTTAAGTTGCAACTTCCCGTTTTCCTGCGTGGCCATAAAAACCCACTTGGTAAATATTCCACACACTAATTTCAAAGTATGAATATGCAACAAACAATCGCCTATACTATATATTAAATATTTGCCACACAAGACATTCTGAACATGCTTTAGATAAAGAAACGCTTTGACAGGCTGTGTCAAAAGGATCACGCTTTTTGATTTGAGTTGTTTGAGGACAGCTTCTTGTTTTAAATGGCAGTGATCTATGAAGAACAAAAGCAGAATCTGATAAACCACGTGCCCAGCCTCTGGTGTTAGGTGAACTCTAAACTACTCTTTCACACAGCTCTGTAGTTGGGTTTCTGCTTTGCACGTGGTCTAATCGCATCTTTGCAACATCCTCAAACTGAGCCCTGCGCTTGACACCGGATTAATGTGTCTTTCCCGTCTTTCCCTCTAGCTCGGTGGAGAATGTGCTGAAGACGCTGATCAAGAGCTGCAGACTGTGAGTCATCATTTATTGTCAGTTAAGGCCTGTACAGTAGCTTGACGCTCATGTGCGCAGTCCATCACGACTGTATCCTTTGTTTCCTTTAACCTCTAGATGAGGTTAGATTGAGACTCATTGAGAAGCTTGAGGTTAGCTTCTTTTGACGTTTGGGAGAGGTCAATCTTAAGTACGCACAAACCTCACAGGTTCTCTTTGAGCTGCTCGTTTCATAAACCTGCTGCATTTCAGGTGTGTATCTGAATGCTTGAGTAAAACTGTAAAAATTACTCCATTACAAGTTACAAGTCGCCAATTCCCAGAAGACTTGAGTAATTTAGTCGTGTAGTATCCAATTTAAAGTCTCAGTCAAACTCAAATGTGCCAAAAAGCGCAACTGCCAATTCACGTTAATGTGATTTGGCTTATAAACAGCATCCAGTACCTTCAGCATCCTGCAGATGGCGAGCCCAAGAAATGAACCACGGTAGAATAAGATGCAGACTTGTCGCGGACAATTATTATGTAACTGGTAACAACAAGTGTCCATTAAAATGGAGTGAAGTAAGAGTGCATACTCTTAGAATGCAATTACAAAGTAAAAGTATTTAGAAAAGTATATTTTTGAAACTCCAAGAGACCAAAAAAGAAAGTAAAGTAACGAAGTCCATTTGCTCAAGCACTTTACACCACTGCTTCATTTGAAAGTCACTTTAATAGAACAAAAATTGTTTTTTTTTTTCCAATTTGCCTAGTTTTCTGATAACAAAGACAGCTCAATTTTGCCGGTTTTCAAATAGATAAACAGCAGCAAACTCACAAAACAATAAAAATAATACAGTAAATGTTTTCCTACTTGAAGTGTTGGTCTCATTGCTTATGCATGTTTTTGTGTGTTTAGGTATTTCCCCGAATCGGCAACGCAGGAGATGCTTGATGAATGGCGGCCATTAATGTGCCCATTTGATGTCACTATGCAGAAGGCCATTAGCTACTTTGAGCTTTTCCTGCCCACCATCATGCCCCCAGAGCAACACCATAAAAGCTTCAAGTACTTGAATCACTAGTGTTATATGCAGAACATTGCTTGCTAATCTTGTACACGAGTGTCTGATGGTGGATGTTGCTCTTCTAGGTTGTGGTTTGATGAAATGATGGATCTCTGGGTCTCTGTGCAAAACCTTCCTGCCTGGGAGGGTGTAAGTGTTTTCAAGTGGTTCTTCCATTTATCCACCTGTAAAGTTTCAACCGTTTAACATTCTGTTTTGTGCCATAGAACCTAGTGAATCTATTTGCACGTCTGGCTAATGACAACATTGGCTTTGTGAACTGGGATCCATTTATTCCCAAGGTACAGTGTTATTCTCGCGTGCCTTATCCAAACGCCCAAGGATCGTGCTTCTTTATTGCTGATTCTGATGTTGTCTGTTCAGATCTTTACCAGGATCCTACGTAGCTTCAATCTTCCGGTTGGCACCAGTCAAATGGTTGTTCCCAGATATTTGACCAACTCGTATGATATTGGTCATGTGGTTCTCTGGATATCTTCAATGCTGGTAAGTTGCAGCCATCATACTCCACGGAAGAAGGTTGAGCCAATTTACAAAGACCATAATGCTCTACTATCATGGCCTTTTCCAGGGTGGCCCACAGAACCCGGCACAGAAACAGCTTAACGGGCTTTTCAACAGTATAGCATCATTCTACCACCCTTCCAACAATGGACGATGGCTGGTAAGATTTAGAAACATATAACGGTGTGAAAGCTTAGGCTTTGTGTTTACTTAGATATTCTAAAGATCATTTAGAGTGAACAGGTGGTTTTTCTTAAAGAGGAAACATCTTCTTGATCTAATTGATCACAACCTATAAACTGTCCTTTTTCCCTTACATGAGTCACTAAACAATTACTCATAAATTACTTTAACAAATGACTATCTCCTTTTTTGGCTGTTACATTTCAGTGATTGCCACAGCAAAACATCTGCCTCCATTTAAACCTGCATCCTCTTCCCTCACACCCAGTAGCTTCATGTTCTCTCTTACAATATTCATTCTCATTACTGGCAGTTCCAGCGTCAGCTTTCTTCTACCAATATACTAATAACCTCATTTCCAAACCAGCCCAGTCTGGCCTCTTGACATTTTTTTTCAACATGTAACATTAGTTCTCTCTCTAATGTTCTCATTCATCACCCTGTCCATCGGTATTGTAATGACCAGTACATGGTCAGTTCTGTCTAGTCATTTGTCCTTTAGTCCATCATAATAGAAAACGGAAAGGGGCTTAGAACTGAGCCTTGGTGTAAACCCATTTCAACCTTGAACTCTTGTGCAGTTTTGCCACTCCAGGCTTCCTCTTACAACAGAACTGCTACTTTCTCAACACCCAGTCACACACTAACTCTATATCTGTAGCAATCTAATGTTCCTCGTAGACCACATCTGACACAAAAAGACTTCTAAAACTGAAACGGAAGACCTATCCCTTAGGATTTATACATTTATTGTGCCAATGTTTATTGTGGCTGAATGTGAAGCGTTCAGCTTTGTAGTGAAAATAAAACCCCAATTTTATTATTATTATTATTATTTATTTTTTTTTTTTAACTTGATGGTTCTTTTGTGTGTTTCATGCATTTCCAGATGAAGCTAATGAAGCTTTTACAGCGCCTGCCTGCCAGTGTGGTTCGACGATTAAACCGCGAGCGATACAAGAAGCCCTGTTGGATCACCCCTGTACCTGCCAGCCACAGACTAAGCGATCAGGATGTGACGGACTTTGTGGAGGGCATGAAGCAGCCCGTACTGATGGCCATGTTCAGCAAGACTGGCAGCATGGATGCAGCCCAGGCTTTACAGAACCTTGCCCTCATGAGACCTGAGTTGGTCATACCACCCGTGCTGGAAAAGTGAGTGGGGACACACGTCATTTTCTAGAATGTAATTGCGAATAGTCTTCAAAAAGACCAATTTTTAACATTTCCATACCCATAATTGTTTGATACATTAATAATAATGAAATGTTTTTTTCTTGTGTTAGGATTTGCCCATAATTGTTTTATTGCTTTACAATCAACAAATAAACAAAAAAAAAAAACAGTTCGAGACTTCACTATTAGAGTTAACAAATGAAATCTCTGAAAATAGACTTAGGAAAAGCAAACCCATTGATGCGGTAAGCGTCATTGATGTGCTGCCCTCTGCAGGACGTATTGTGCAATGGAGACTCTGACGGAGCCACACCAACTTACTGCCACTCTCAGCTGCATGATTGGCATGGCGCGCAGTCTGCTGGGCGGCGACCGACATTATCCCGAAGGCCCTGCTCACGTCTTACCTCTGTTGATGAGAGCGCTACCTGGTGTTGACCCCAATGATTTCAGCAAATGCATGGTTGGTGAAATAAGAAGTGGATGATGTTCTATCTAGTTCTTTAACTTAATTTCATTACTGTTTTTTTTTTTTCAGATCACATTCCAGTTTATTGCTACTTTTACCACCTTGGTGCCTTTAGTGGACTGTTCATCAGCTCTTCATGAAAAGAATGACATGACAGAGGTTGGTTTCCTGGATATTTATATACATTTCATATATTTAAGCTATTTATTTATCGTTTTGTAGCTGGAGAGAGAGTTGTGTTCAGCTTCTGCGGAGTTTGAGGACTTTGTCTTGCAGTTTATGGACAGGTGAGACATTGTGATGTGTGTTTACAGGAGTTCTCCAGGGGTTTTTGTACTTTTATATTGTTTTTTTTTTTTTTTTTCGTGTGTAGGTGTTTTGCACTGATTGACAGCAGCACCCTGGAGCAGACACGAGAGGAGATGGAGACTGAAAAGATGACTCATTTGGAGAGTTTGGTGGAACTGGGCCTTTCCTCCACTTTTAGCACCATCTTAACCCAATGCTCCATGGAGATCTTTAAGGTTATATGCTCTACTATGCTTTATTGGCCATAAGGACTGATTTATAGTCCTTATGGCCTCGTCAGGTCACTGCGCGTCACGGAAGTTTTCCCACACGCTGTCCTGATGTGCTAAACTGGATTGACCATGTTGTCATGTAGAGATACCCTCTAGTGCAAATACATTTGAATAATTATGAGCGTAATGTTTAGGTAATATGTGTCCCTTTTGTTAGAACATGAAATATTGATGAAAATACGTAAATAGATGTAATATCTTAAACACTAAGTCATGTAAAAAAAAAAAGACGTTTCATTTTCACATTTATTGCCTTCCTAAAAGCCCAACTAGCAAAGCAGATTTTTAAAAGAATATAATTTCAGAGCTTGGGTCTCAAGAGGTTAAGTGCAATTCATCTCAGTGGTTATTGGCTGCCACCTAATGTGCTTTCTGTGCTTTAATGTGCTTCAGGTTGCTCTGGAGAAAGTCTTCAACTTTGCCACGACTAATATCTTTGAGACTCGTGTGGCTGGTAGGATGGTGGCAGACATGTGCAGAGCAGCTTCTAAGGTAATTCTATTCCCCTGCTTGCACATTCACACGTCGACGGGCATAACCTGACTGGATTTTTTTTTGTAGTGTCATCCTGCCGAGTCTCTGAGACTGTTTGTACCACACTGCTGCAATGCCATCTTCCACCTCACTGCCAGTGTGTAACGCCACCTCATTCAGCTTTGAGAAGTGGAGTGTGTCGCACACAGTGTAAAATCTGCTGTGTTTCAGATGAAGATGTTTCACACGAGGAGGAGCTGGATAAAGAATTGCTCTGGAACCTTCAGCTGCTGTCTGAGGTAGACGAATAATTCCCAAGCACCATTTTTTTTGTACGCTGAGCTTATCGATGCTGATTTTCAGGTGACTCGTGTGGATGGAGAAAAGCTTCTGCTTTATCGCACACAACTCGTCCAGACTTTGCAACTTACTCTGCGGTTGCGCTGTAAGCAAGGCTACACACTGGCCAGCAACCTGCTGCACCACGTCCTGCGTTCCACAGCGCTCACCTACCCCACAGACTACTGCAGCGTGCCCGGAGGCTTCAGCAGGCCTCTGCAAGAATACCTGCCCATCAAGGTATTACAAGGGTGGCCCGAGGATGATTAGTGTACTCCATATCCAAGTCCATGTTCTTGATCAAACACCAAAGTAAACTTTATTATTGTTTGGCTCATTCCTCATTTATTTTTATTTTATAATTATTATTTCATTATGTAATCCTTGAAGCAATCATTTTTTTTACTTTTGTGTTTTTAAATTATACGTTTAAAATTTTGTCTTGAATTTGCCCTTTTCATCATTTTCTTTTAGTGACTCACAACTTTAAATGGGTCTTTTTGCCAGCATATTCATATTGATGTCGTTCCTAATTTCAGTCTACTTCCTAAAAATACGTCCTCTGTTTTCATTGTCATATTCACATATTTAAAGTTTCATCTTTTCAACTTTTTCTCATATTCAGCTTTTAATATTGCATTTTTCTCATTGGCTTTGAACAGGATTCATTGTTCAGCTTTTCATCAGTAGCTTGTCGTGTCCACAATGCTGTCTTTTCTAAAAACATAAAATAAACTTTAAAAAGGGTCTTGAGACGTTTGTTTTAAGAATATCCCCTTCATCATCTCTATTGTACAAATTGTGTTATCCCAGTTTTAGTTTGGACTCCATTTTTTGTATTTCTGCTATTTTCCATGGAGCCTTTCCGGGTTGTTCCATCAACTTTTGATAAAAACGAAAGTTCTTTGCTACTTGTGTCAACCTTTATCTTTTAGAATTGTTTTTGAATAGAAAAGTAGGACATTTTGTTCTCTTTTAGAAACGTGCTAGAAACGTTAGAAAGAGAGAACACAATGATTCAGACTAGTGTTTAACTGCTCTCTCACATAAAGAGATATCACCTAGTTTATTTCTTTATCTCCATGCACTTTCCTCAGGACTGGGGTCGACCTGGAGACCTATGGAACTTGGAGATCCAGTGGCATGTGCCAAGCACAGAAGAAACTGCATTTGTGTTTTATATCCTGGACCTGCTTTTGCAGCCGGAGCTCCAGCGTCTGCAGAGATATGCACTGGGAGAGCAGGAGATGAGCAGGTTGATATTCACTCATTTAGATGTTGGCGTTTTATGTAAGTGAACAGCATCTAAATCTGCATTATTGTGTTGCAACAGAGATGATGTTCTTCAGAGCTTGTGTGTAGTCCAGCACTGCTTGTTGGGGGCTGGCAGCATGCTCCCCCCGCTTGATGGACCCACAGTCACCGGCCTGTGAGTATTTAAAGACAATTAGATGTATTTTTTTTGTTTGCTCAGGCTTTTCAGAATAATCAGGAATCAGGAACTCAAACATTCAATTCAATGATATTTACTGTATTTAATTCCCGTGTGTGCAGTGTACCCAGCTTGGTTAGTCTGGAGGAAACCAAACTGTACATTGGTGTTGACTATGGTAAGCCACAATTGAGAAAGGTTGTGCTTTCTTTTTTTTTCTTCAATTGTATTCTTTTTTTGTCTGATTTATTGTGGAGTGTTTAATTGGGACTGAATGTAGATAGGTTGTTTCATGTCACAATGACTGTTTTTGTGCATCTACAGATGTGTCCAGAGAGAACTACAGAGAAGCCATCTGTAAAGTGATGAGACAGTTGTTACGTGAGTCGCTCTGACGTTCATTTTGTTACATTTTTCATAATATTCCTTAAGCTGATTTAAATGAGCATTTTGTTTTCTTGATAGATTATATTTTGGAGCATTCAGAAGATGACACCAAGTCTCTCTTCGCCATTATAAAGGTGTGTGTGTGTGTGTGTGTGTGTGTGTGTGTCTGTATGGAAAAAATAATAAAAATAAGCTGAATGAACTGAGCAATTTTAGTGAGCAACTCTTGACTTTTGTTTCATAATAAAAGGGTTTTTGGTCATCAAGTTAATCAATATATCGATGTTAAATGTACAATATTTGTCATCTTTACTTTCCTGGTTCTCTGTGAAATCTTACGCTTTAATGTATGTTTCATTTAGATCCTCAGTGACTTGATGCACTTTAAAGGCTCACACAAAAACGAGTTTGACTCTCGTTGGAAGAGTTTTACGTTGGTTAAAAAGTCAATGGAAAATCGGGTAAGTCGTTTTGGCATAATCCAAATATCATACTGTGATGTAATATTAAATGTGTAGTTAAATATCTATTTCTTGTTTCTAGCTTCATGGAAAGAAAAAGCATATTCGAGCACTTTTAATCGACAGAGTCCTTCTTCAGCATGAGGTAGGAATTAACAGCCTGGGCATGACAATCATTTAAATGTATAATTGATAGTAAAGGCATTTTGTCGTCTTTTAGATGCGGAAGTTGCTGGTAGAAGGTTGTGAATACAAGACAGTTCATCAGAACTTGCTGAGAGACCTTTTGCGTCTCTCCACTAGCACCTACAGCCAGGTTTAGTACATCATCCTATCATCGATTTAAAGTCATCTGTAAATAATTAATTGCTAAAGTATCGTCAATTATTGTGGTTACATTGTTTCATTTCTCTGGAAATGTCATTGATTTCATTGTTTCTCTTTCTTCTCATACAGGTTCGCAGCAAGGCCCAAAATGTGTTGTTCACAGCACTGGGGACGTATAACTTCTGTTGTAGAGACATCACGCCTCTAGTTCTGGAGTTACTTGAACCCACACGTACGGATGTCACCCAGCAGCAGTTTAAGGTGAGCATACATAAGTCCATGCTTTGCCATCTTCTGTGTTCTAAAAAATGAATGGATTAAGACATGTATTATGCTTTCTGCTGTAGGGGGCGCTGTACTGCTTGCTTGGGAATCATTGTGGAGTGTGTCTTGCCAACCTGCACGACTGGGATTGCATCGCTCAGACATGGCCGGCTATTGTACGTTCAGGCCTGAGTTCAGCCATGTCTTTGGAGAAGCCATCCATTGTGAGACTGTTTGATGACCTCGCAGACAAAGTCCACCGCCAATATGAGACAATTGGCATTGATTTCACTGTGAGCATTTGCGCATTTGGTATTTATTGGGACGTTTCAAATGCCAGTGATGTTAATTAAGACTTTCATTGTCAATGAATCTATAGGTGCCTGAGAGTGCGGTTTTAATTGGTCAGAGCATCACAGAATCAGGGCTGCCTAAATCATATATCGGGACCCCGACAGACCAAGAGCTGACGCACGGACTGGCCCTTCAAAAGAACAAAAACCAGGAAGCTGAGCAGTAAGTTCTATAGGAAGCCATTAATACACAACATTAGAAATCAAAAATACAGTATTTACGTGAATATAAGCACGCTTTTTTTAATTTTAGAAGCTCAAAAACTTGGATGTTTTAATAGATTAAGTAACTAATATTAGGACGTAATAAAAATAAATTATTTTTAAATAAATAAATAACAATAACTTTTGGAACTCTGACGCGAATATGCCCGTATATGGAAAGCATGTGTAATCATAGCATCCAATTAGAAATAGCACTACAATTAGAAATAATATTTAACGTTCTGTTTTATATCTATTATTCATATAAAATATATATTATTCATATTAAAAAAAAGGAAAAAAGTATTACGAGAAGTGTTAAACTTCTGCAAAAATATGATGTTTAATAAAACCATTTTGTTTTGCTTTAATAGCACATTCTAATATTTTTCGTTTTTTTAAGGAAATATGAAAATCTTGTGAGAGATCTGTTGGAATGTCTGGATAACAGAGATATGTAAGTATATTAAAATCGTTTTTCTATTTAACTCTACAATTCACAAGTCACGAACATGCACATTGGTGTTTTATTTTATTTTCAGGCCGTGGAAGTTTGAGCAGATTGCCATTGGCTTCCTGTCTCTCCTGCTCAGAGATGACCATCTTCTCCCAGCTCCTGCCGTGCTGTTTTTTGTTCGATGCCTCAATCACGACGCTCTCGTTGTTCGCAAGGTGAGTTGAATGCTAATGTCTCGTTTCATTTAATATTATGCATGCAATTTGCAGATTGTCGGGTAAATAAATGGACCCTGTGTTCTGCTGTAGATGGCCATCGCCGCTGTGGCAGGCATCCTGAAACAGCTGAAGAGACCACGGAAGAAAATCTCCATCAGCCCCTCTGAGATAAGTAAGTACCTCCAGAAAGCCAATAAATATGGTTTAGGCTGTTTACACACATCTGTTGGAATATAAAAATGACATGTGGTGCAATACAGGTGGGATAACAGAACCAGAGGGACTTGTTGCTGGAAATCGGCCCGGAAATGAATGGCTGCAGTACCATGGAGACCGTCTTCCCAAGACCCAACAGGACTGGGATAAATTCTGCTTTGTAGAGAAGACACACTGGGGCTACTACAGCTGGCCAAAGTAGATTTCCTTCTCCTTATAAACACTGCGTAAATCACTTAGCTGTCACTGCGTCCTCTTGTCTTACTTGGTCCATTTCTCCTCTTCCAGGAAGTTAACCGTATATGCTCTTCCTGAGGAGCAGCCTAAAGATCTCACTCCCGAGTCCATGACTGAGGTATATCTGACACCCATATCCGCTGTACAATTCTTTCTTTGGACAAATGTCACTTCATTGACTGAATATCACGTGTCTAACAGAGGGAGCGCATCATCTATGAGCATTTCACAGACCCCGTGTTCATCAAGCAGCTCATCTCCTTCTTGTCTCTCGAGGACCGGAAGGGCAAAGACAAGTTCAATCCTCGTCGTTTTTGTCTATTTAAGGTACTATATTTGTCTATATAAATCTGTAATAGATTTCACTTTTTTGTGTTAATTCTGCATTTGTACATAATGCGGTTATAGCTAAAACTTCATTTTTATAGTATTTTATAGCAGATCTTTGTTTCTCTTTTTGTAAATCTCTGCATATTAAAACTGTTATATAGAAAAGAAAATTGTCATACCAAACATAGTTTTCATTGTTTAAAATGATCATGCTTCAAAAAAAACCTCTGTTGTATATGTTTATATATATATTATATATATATATATATTATATATAGCGCGCCTGACGGACTTCATTAAACATTTGCTTTCTACATACAGCAATTGAGTCTTGACCTGCTGTCCAGATAAAGGATAAATGCTTCTAGTTTAGGGATAGCGTTTGAGTAAAATAGAGGCTGGTGTGAGTGTATTTCCCTCTCTATAGAGCACAGACACTCACGCAGCCAAAGAATTATGTGCATTTACCCTCATTTTCATTTTAACTTCATTAAAAGCTGGTGGTTTATGGCAAATATTTCCCATTTTCCCTCAAATTTGGCCGAATTAAGCGACTTCTTTGCCCCAATAAAGCGGCTCAAATTTGCATTATGAGATGATTTGTTTTGGCACAATGAAGCGGGCCAAATCTGGCTGTCTATATATATATATATATATATATATATATATATATAATTTATTTTTTTTTTATTTTTTTTTTTTTTTTTTTTTTTTTTTGTTTACTGTATTGTATGTTGGTATTTTTATAAAACACATACATAGAAATACAGTATGCAGACACACACTATAAATGAATGATTTCCATCGGCTGCTCTATTCCGCACCGTACAGATGGCCTGCTTTCTTACTCTAACCCACAGGGACTTTTCCGGAACTACAGTGATGCCTTTCTGTCGGTTCTGAAGCCTCATATGGAGCGTCTGGCCGATGACTCTCATGAGAGCACCCAGCGCTGTGTGGCAGAGATCATCGCCGGCCTGGTGAGAGGCAGCAAACACTGGAGCTTTGAGAACGTGAGTCTCTTTATAGACGTGGAAACAGAATTACCACGCACATAGAAATGAAATATGGAAGATGTGTGGATGTATTCATTTTAATTTTTCTTATCAGGTGGAGGCATTGTGGAAGTTTTTGATTCCTTTGATGCAAACCGCGCTGTCTAATATTACTGTTGAGACCTACGCTGACTGGGGAACCTGTGTGGCAACCGCTTGTGTATGTATGATGGATCTATACTTACTAAGTAGGATCTACTATATAATAAGTATATTAGAAGTACGTGTATACTGTAATCAAAGTCATCATTTAAAGTAATCATTTTGTACTAAAAGTGTAAATAAATAAATTGCTTAATATATGTATAGATATATTTAACTATAATTAACAATTTTAAACTAGGGCAAATTTACAGTACAATGCTATACATTTAATCTATGTAACGGTGAAGTGTTTATGCACACAAGTGAACACACACACACACACACATATGTAAACCATGGTGCCCGGGGCAGATCAGGCTGTCATGTAAAATTCATTTTTCATATGAATTGTTCCGAATTCAAACCTGGAATCTATTGTTGGAAGTTCAGCTCTCGACTACACAACAATTGCTCAGATAATAACACGGCTCCACGTTAAGTCTCTTGTTTGATGAACGCAGGAGAGCAGAGACCCTCGAAAACTCCACTGGCTTCTTGAGATGCTTATGGAGTGTCCTCTCAGCGGAGAAGGGGGATCGTTTGTAGACGCATGGTGGGTCCAGCTTTATTCAGACTTTTTAAAATGCCATATTTACTTGCTTATAACTTCACCTGGGAGATCCGTTTATAAGACAGATGAAAGGAAAGCAGGTAATGAGGTAAAAGTGAAAAAAGTTAAAATTAGTAGAAACCTAATTTTGTGTTTCATATTTCTGTGTGTCTTTACTGATTTTTTTAACTGTTTTCTGAAAGAATTATTGAGTTCATTAAATGAAAGTTCATGTATTTATCACGTCGGTTGTCTGATTTTCGCAAGAAAGGGTGGAATATCTGCACACGGTTCTGAGTAATCTATTCTCTGTCTGTCCCCGTTTGAGTTCTTAAGGAAATTCTTATAAGCAAGTAAATAGTTATTTAATTGTAGATTCCTACTTAACCATTGCCTGTGTGCTGTATTTCTCTCTCTCTGCAGTCATCTTTACGTGCTGCAGGGTGGTCTCGCTCAACAGGAGTGGAGGGTCCCCGAGCTGTTGCACAGACTGTTGACTTACCTAGAACCCAAACTCACTCAGGTTTATAAGAACGTGAGAGAACGCATCGGGAGGTGAGGCTGACTTCAGAACACCATGTCAGTGAAGCAGCATCCGTCTCGTTGAATTCATTTGAGCCGTTTTCCTCCATCACAGCGTGTTAACGTACATTTTCATGATCGACGTCACCCTGCCGAACACTCTTCCCACAAAGTCCCCGCACATCGCCGAGTTCACCGAAAGGATCATGGCTCAGCTAAAGCCCCTGATCGAAGGCGACGAGGAGATCCAGAACCATGTGGTGGAGGAAAATGGAGTGGGGGAGCAGGATGAGAGGACCCAGGCCATCAAACTCTTCAAAACCGTCCTGAAGTGGCTGATGGCCAGCGCCGGACGCTCCTTTTCTACTCCAGTGCTCCAACAGCTCCAGTTACTGCCCTTGCTCTTTAAGGTCTGCCTGGATCTTCTCCCTCATGACCTGCAGTGTCCATTTTCGTTAAACCTCTTCCTCTTTGTCCTCAGATTGCTCCTGTAGAAAACGACGACAGCTACGATGAGCTGAAAAGAGACGCAAAGACGTGTCTGTCTCTGATGTCTCAGGGTCTCCTCTATTCGGAGCAGATCCCTCTGGTTCTGAAGGTTCTGCACGAGGTGAGGCCTTCGCTTGAGTCCGGCCTGTGCTGATAGAAGCATTAAATACAGTCAGTTCTGGTTAATGGGGACACACAGGTCATTTTGTCCCAAATAAATCTGGCCCAGTCAAGCAAAATGTCCCGTGTTCGGCAAATTAAGATGAGATATAGTGTGCTTAACATGAAAGTGTCATGAACATCTAAAAATGTTTTAAATGAGCTCAATACTCCGTATTTAAATGTTTCACGATCTTATCCTGTGACTTGACACGGTCTGTTGACGGACTCAGTATTCCAGCAACAGTCATAATCACGTAATTTTTGATCTGATAACGTTCTATAAAATTCTTCGAGAGTAGTTCTATTACATTTTTCAAGAGTTGTGATAAATTTTATATATGAGTATTGCAGTTATACAAAACTGACTTTGACAGTTTTAGTTCTTTTTTGTAACAGTTGCTTTGAATCATGAATTTCTTTAACATGTTTACATTTTAAAGGAGATTATTATTCTTTTTTAAATTATTTTATAGACAATATATATGATGTATCTGGCTATAAATTATAACATAAAGCAGTATTTTTACACCATTTATGCATACTTTCTGTCTGGTTTTTTTTTTTTTTTTTCATACGTTTTTTCCAATTGTGTGTTTCCGATTTCCTTTTTTTGTATCACTTTGCGCTCGGCTCTGATGTCAAGTATGTTTTCAGATCGCTGGCAGCAGCTCCTGGCACGCGCGCTTCTCTGTGCTCACCTACCTCCAGATAATGGTCTTCTATAACCTCTTCACTATACTGAGCACAGCGCAGGCGGTGGACACGATTCGAGCTGTGGTCATCAGGCTGCTGGAGGACGAGCAGTTGGAGGTGCCTTCAGGGAGAAACTGGCAAAGCTGACATTATTCATCAGTCCCATGACCCGCGTCTCTTCTGTGTTCCTCAGGTGAGGGAAATGGCCGCCACCACGCTCAGCGGCTTCCTGCAGTGCAACTTCTTCACCATGGACGCCTCCATGCAGACTCACTTTGAGGCTCTTTGCAAAACCAGACTGCCCAAAAAGAGAAAGCGAGACTTGGGCTCCGTGGTGGACACCATTCCTTCAGTCGGTATGATTGCTTTTTCACCACACGCTGGGCTTTTAATTATTGCCGGAGCTGTGCCACAGCAGTTGGCAGAGATGCCCTCAGGTACAGCAGTTAATAAGACTGAAACTGTTACCATGGCGTTTTGTTTATTGTTCATTGATTTTTTTTTTATTTTACACCATGCACAATGTGGCACATTAGTGCAGAGAACTCATTTGCAAAGCTCTTATCCAGCCAACTGCAACAGCTTTGAAAGCATCTGTTCTAGTTAAATGCATAAACGTGTGTGTGTGTGTGCGTGTGTGTGTGTGTGTGTGTGTGTGTGTTTGGGGCTCAATCATCAAAAACATTTTCAGAATAATGCAATTTTGTTCAAATTCACATTTAAAATACTGTGTATGATGAAGTAAAGTGTTAAATTTGAGCTTACAGTAACACCACGCTGATTTACAGATGGAGGTATAGATAGATGGGTGGCATGAGGCTGACACATACGGGCCCCTAGCTGTGGACTAAGCCACAGTTTTTTGTTTAAAATACTGTTGAAAAATAATATCACTGGAAGACTAAACCAATGTGTCTAATCTCATAATGAACACGAGTCTCTAAAATGGTTCAATTGTTAGGATGTTTAGAATTGTTTACCTGTTTATAGGTTAAAACTCTTGATTTGAGATGTAAAGAGACGTTTTTTTATGCATTTTCCTCCTTTATCTTTTCTTTTTGATTTGAACATTTTTATGTTTGCTTATTTTTAAAAGTAGCCCTGCATTTATGTCATTGACAAATTTGTAGTTGAACTGAGCTTATATTTGCAATGTTATACAACTACAAATTTTGATTTTACAGTCAAGTATTATATGCAGGATAATTAGGAAGAAATATATAAATAAACACAAAATTATGTTAATGAAATTAACAAAATTTGTCTACTTTTCTGCTGTTGTGACATGCAATTTCCCTATGATGGGACAACTAAAGGCTTTTTCAATCCAATTCAATTAAAAATACATTATTAATATATTTTATTAATAAAAGATTGCAGTAAATAGTAATAGTAAAATCTTCAAGACCTTTGCTTTAAAAAAAAAAACGTTTCACCGGACCTCTTTAGATTTTAGTTGAAAACCACTGGTATAGATGACTAAATGTGAAGATGAACAGTTGGTTGAATGATGAGTAACTGTTCACGCTTCTTCCCTCAGATCTGGTGCGGCGTCACGCAGGAGTTTTGGGATTGAGCGCGTGTATTTTGTCCAGTCCTTATGATGTCCCAACCTGGATGCCTCAGCTCCTCATGGACCTCAGTGCACATCTCAACGACACGCAGCCCATCGAGGTAGACATCTCGCCACCACCAGCCGCGTCCTCGCCGACACACTCTCACACACTCACTCTTCTGCTTCAGATGACGGTGAAAAAGACTCTGTCTAACTTCCGTCGCACTCATCATGACAACTGGCTGGAGCACAAGCAGCAGTTCACGGACGACCAGCTGGTGGTGCTCACGGACCTTCTCGTCTCGCCATGCTACTATGCATAGACTGGTATGATGCCATTTATTACGTGTTTTAAAGCCCCTCCCCCCCAGACGCTCATTATTAGTCAAGACGCTGGCAAGAAAATTACACAGTTGTATGCCAATTGCTTTTACATACAGCTCCAACACAAATGTTTGGCGTTTATTATTCAAGTTGTAGAATAGAACGCTAATTCAGTTTGCGGTTTCAACGAACCCACAAATTAGCCTCCATTATCCCAAGTGCTTTGAATCTTCTATTCAGCCACAGCTCGCGGTGTAGTAGACCCTCCCCTAGATGCTGATTGGCCGATTCTGTGAATTTGCCAATACAGACTTTCATGTTTAATTAAAAATTTGGCAATCAACGCAATTATAAAGTCGATTAAATCAGATCCGGAATATTGGATTTAATGAAAACGATGGACTGTTAATAATGGAATAGTTTCATAAGCTTCTCTCTTTTACACAATGTGACTTCAGTTCTCTTGAAAAAGCTGCTTACACAAGATAATTCATTTTTTTTTCCCAGATTGTCTGGATCCTGCAGGTTTTAGACTTTTTTTTTTAATATACATATGCATTAAAGATGTGGATGTGATAAAGAAGTCTCCAGAAGAGCTTCTCGATTGGAGTCTGAGCAGTAAACCACCAGCAGTAAGAGCGGAGATGCGTCTAGGCCTGACGGAGTCGTGCGGAACCAGCTCCTGACCAGCTAGAAATCATCTCGTACATACTGTTTGATTGTATATATTTAGCCCATATTTTTGCATTTCGACTATACTTAATATTTAAGGTTTACCAGCGCAGGGGTGTACAGCCTGCTGTAATATTGCTGTATAGATAGATAGGTCGTCTTTTCTTTGGCATGATGTCGACACTGTGATGAAGGACAAAGCGTTTTACTCTGTGCTCATCGGTTTCCAGTACGTACCGCACCAGCTTAAGAAACTTCTGGAGATGTTCTGAATGCTTTCATCGAATCTGAGTTTTACGTCTTTATTATTATTATTATTATTATTATTATTATTTAATTTCACTGCAGCAGTTCCACAAAGCATTCTTGAATTTTACAGACACGTCCCGCTCATTTCAGAGACACATTTCAAACCTGCGTCACACACTCGTTATTTTTCTAAGATGAAGTGAGGACTCTACTTGTTGGACTGAGCCCTTTTTCTTAACTTGTGAATGTACCAGTTGAAGTTATTGTGGTAACGCGTCACAACAGGGTTTCAATCTGTCTGTGTGTTTATCTGCTGAACGTGTGCATCTATGCATAAAGTGCTGGTCAGGTGACGTGTAGGATTCAAACGCATGGTAAGAGCAGTTTAAGGCTGAATTTGTTGTTTTGAGCTGCTTTAGAGTGGCTTGTGACACACACGATTGTTTTTCCTATTGCTTCAGTTCTGCATCCAATCAGGAAGGGATTCAGGTGATGATGTCATACTTGGTTCCGTTTTACACGTAGGTGTGTGAGTCACAGAAATGTTAGTTTAGTGCCAAACCGCGACAATCGCGATTTTTGTTTTTAGGTGTTTGCTTTGTCTTAATTAAAAGGCCAATAAATGTGTTATTTTTATCAAAATAAAAGTCCTAGTTTTTTTTTATCACACTTGCCAGCAGGGTTTTTGCATGACACAACAACATTAGGATTGTAGTTTTTATTAGGAAACTTCAGTGATGCTCATCGGTGATGGGGACGTGTGGTGTCCAGTGGAAAAACATCACGACTTCTGTTAGAACCTCAAGAATCTGAACAAACTTGTTCAGTGACAATTAAAATAGTCAGAATTCACCTTTTACTCACATTTCAGCACAGGGAATTTGTGCAGCCACTTTAAAGAAAAATAAACACCTTTGAGGTTAAGTCAACACGGAACGTTCCAAACATGGAAGCACAAGCTGGTTTGACAGAATTCCCAACGAAATGGCTTTGCGACGTTTAAACACCTGAGTGAAAGCAGTAATAATTGTTCGATTGTATTTTGAAAAGGCTTGGTGATTTAAGAATACACAGTGTTACTATAATCTACTGGACGTCATGATCTGAGGTAAGATGAGCGCTCCTTTCATGATCTAGAGGACCATTCCCAAGGTCAACGTGGAGGAAAGGTGGCTCACTCCGTCTCCTGCAGGTTCTTCACCAGCCGCTCCAAAGAGAAGAGGTGATCGTCTCGATCTTCAGGCACGAGTTTCCTGAGCGCATCAGCAAGCTGGAACAGATAATCCGTGTTCTTGCCGCTGGGGCCGACGGCCTTCACGATCTGCAGGGCGATGGTCTCCAGCGGCGCCGGGCCCAGGTAGTTGGGGTTGTCGCATGAGCCGATGTAGAGCAGCGTGTCCTGCATGGGCTGGTCCCCTTGGTTTTTGGGGTAAAATGTCACGGTGATCACCTGGTACCCACCTTTCTCCCGATAGTCCAGATACTCCTTCACCTCCTTTTCCTTCCCGGCTGGCAACTTGTACGCAACTCCCCACACACAACCCTGTCAGAGCAACGGCGGCCGTTAGTGTGTCTGTGAGACTAATCATGTGGTCTTAATGTTTATTGAAGTCTGTCAAATGTGTGGTTATGGGTGGTGGCATAATAATGGCTTTTATAGTATCTATATTTTTGATGTATATTTTCTCTCTGAAAACGGATTATTTTTCATCCATCTAGTCATTTGTGTATCTATTCTATTCTCTCCATCAATCTGTCTATCATATGTCCTATGATATGTCATTATCAATCTTTCCATCTGTTCAACCTTCCGTGTCATTTTTCAACTTCTTGGGTAACATTTCTCTATCCAGCTAGATGTGTATGTATTTTCGTTATGTTTATCAACGTTTTAATGTGTCTGTCTACCTGGTCTATCCCATCTATCTATCCAACCCGGTGTCTTGATTTGTCTGTCCATATTTCTATCTGTCTGCGTCTATCAATCTGTCAGTTTTATCTACGTGTGTGTGTTATACCCTCTCTGTGTCCATCTCTAGTTCGGTCGGTCTGCCTGTCTATCGACACGTGTACAGAACGGATTTGACGGAAAGTTAAAAGCACGTTACAACTGTATAATAGTCGATCGTTACCTCGGGTTCTTCTATCAATGTCACCACTCGTCCCGGCTGAAACAGAGATGAAGCAACGTGTTGATCTGACGGGTCACCATGACAGCGGCGGCTGGTTAACTAACCCGCTAACTCAGCTCACCTTCCCCGGCACTCCGCGATGGTCGGTGCTTCCCTGCCAGAACCTTCGGCTGAAGCCCTTGACGAAGCCCACACGTTTCTCCTCGAAAGGAAAGTCTATTTTCCAGATGAGAGATCCGTAACCAAACACCCACATCTTTCCTGTTGCCAGCTCAGGATGCGTCTGAACTCATGCTCCGAAAGCGGCTGCTATTTAGGGCCTGTGTGTCATTGACGTGACGGTAAGGAGTGTTTACACCTTTCTTTCTTTTGCATGGAGACACGACTCGGAATTTTAGTCAAGACCACATACCAACGAGAAAAACATCCAAATATGGAATCGGACGGACTCGGGCTTTGACGATTTTTGTGATAAATTTAAGCGATTAAGCTGTAAAGCACCGCTTAATTATGCAGAGTCAAAACGCCCGGAAAATTGTCGTTTTAAAGACGTAAGATGTCACTTTCTTGTAAAGATGATATCTGAAGTCGAACTTGAGAGCGATTGAAATGAGACGTTTATTTTTCAAAATAAAAGTCTAATAACCGGTTTGGTAAAAATAGCGCGCGAAGTTACACACGCGGCAGCGTTGCGTAAGATCGCCGGCGTTGTGCAAGGTAATACATATTAAAAGCAGCACTGTACATTAGTAAAAGTACAAATACGATTTTATCTCTGTGAAATAGTACTTTTTTTTTACAATTCTAAAATATTAGGAATCGTAAAAACCGGTCAACATATACATGTTAAAACTGTTCAGAAAACAGTATAAAATGCTTAAATTCTGCACAAGATGAAATAAACAAATACATTAAAAAATTACCTTTTACAAAATATATCTAGTTTGTGGAGATTGACCTGAGTACAGCCGCTAAATAAAATTCCATTATTTGTCATTTAAAAAAATAACAATCGTCTAGTATAAAATCGATCAATTAATTGCAAGCGTTTAACATTTAACTTTTGCTGGGGTTTTCCTCTAATTGGCGCGTTAAAGGCGTGTATATCGAGAATCTTATATCGAGAATAAATTAAGGGGAATATCCAACACAACAGCAAAGCAATAGTGATTTTGTATTTCATGAAAATTATTATTTTATTCGGAATTGATTCGATTACGTAATTTATAGAAAAAATATAGGTTGTGCTAATTTGTTTTTACTTTAATCCAAATATTTCAAATGTGAAAGATAAACACTTTACACATTTTGTGACGACGTCAGTTCTTCTAGCATGAAAATGACGATCTGGTCACGCAATTTAAGGGTGGAAGAAATAAACATGAAAAAAATATAAATCAGCGGAACGGATGAGTGCACGTTTTTGGTAGTAGCCGGAAGATTGTTCCAGCCAGGGACTCAGGAAGTTGCTAAATGCACATCCGGTGCAAAATACATCATGTTTTGATTTGAGTTTATTTTCCTCATTATTAATTACGGTCATATGATATCGTTAATGTTTACTAATAACTTATTTGGGGGAAAACGATGCCGTTTACAATCAGTGTGAATAAATATGTAAACATTTTACAATAAAACTAGGATAAATTAGTGCACTCGGTGACACCGGTCAGGCTTTACAATCGTCGTTATCTTTGAAGCTTATCATAATCGCCCGTGTAACCCAGTTCACCCGCTTGTGTTCTCGTTTGAAAGACTCAGGCGTCAGTGTGCCAATGATGACGGAACCGCCGCGGTTGCTTTAGCTGCAGGTGTGGGAAACACGGAGAACATTACAATGGACTTCAGCGAGTGCTACAGAGACACCTGCTCCAGCGTCGCGCTGGCGGCCCGGGAGGGGACCGCACGCCGGCTGCAGCGGCTGATCCACCGGGGCTTCGCGGTGGACGTGAAGGATAACCGCGGCTGGAACGCGCTGCACGAGGCCGCGGCGGCCGGAGCCAATAAATGTGTCCGGCTTCTTCTATTAGCAGCAAGTAAGACTTCGTGCTGTTTATTGGAGCAGAGGTTCAATTTTGGAGTCTGATTTTTTTACAACCTATAAAAATGTGATAATAATTTTAAATATGTATCCTCTGTAGAGGGCGAATCTGTCAAACGTCATTTTAAATGAAAAAGAAAAGCAAATAGCTGGACAGACAAATGTATAGAAGGACGCATAGATGGACAGAAGACAAATAAAAAGACATACAGTGTATGGACTGACAGACGTGTAAATCTGCATATATGATGGACTGATTTGTAGAAAGACAGACGTATAAATGGACAGACAGACGAATAGATGGACATTGATGAAAGACAAATAGAAATACACACTTAACTTAATCATGTTCATAGTGTCTATTTATTAAAATTGCTATTAGGTTCTTTCATCACAGACATGTAAGGTACGTCTTTTGACGGCAAGCCACTACTGTACGTGTCTGAGACACAATAGTCTATCTAGCATAGAAAGACATACAGATGGACAGACAGACAAATAGAAAGACATGTAAATGAGCAGACATAGGACAAACATTAACTGATAATTAAATGAAAAGCAAAATTAAAAAGTAAAATTAAAGCCAGTACAGTACAAAATAATTTCAAACAAAAGACATAAAATAATAATTGAAGTACAAAGGCACAACTGCGCATAGTAGCGCTTTTCACAGTTACTTGTTCGGTTACACAATATGGAATCCTTCCATCTCTTCGTCTATTTATTGAACTGCTTTTCCATTTATGGGTCACCGGGAGCTGTGTTTCTAAAGACAGAACATGATGTTTAGATCACTCAACAACCAATCGCAGAAACAGACACACATTCACACCTATGAGCAATTACTCAATGTACTCTGGGTGTCCTAGAGGAAACTCAGAATCAGAATCGGATTTACTCGCCAAGTGTGAGCGAGCACACAAGGAATTTGTTTTGGTTTAGGCATGCTCCTGCAAAGCACACATACAAGAAAAGGATGATTTATAGACTACTTATTTACAATTACACACACACACACACACACACACACACACACACACATATATATGTAGACATACACATATGGATATACACTAAATAGATTTTGATATTGAAACTCACGCAAACATGGGGGGAACATGCAAACTCAAGACAGAATGAGCCTAAAGACTTAAATTTAAATTCCATACTAAATTCATGGATTTAAATGTCATCAATACGTTTATTGTAGGCAGTTTCATTCATTCATTCATTCATTGGACAGGTAAAAAGTTTGTGTCGGGTTCACGGGAGCAGCTCTGGATGAACAATCTGGCAACAAAACAACCTGCGTCACTTCAGACATTCAGGACGTAACAGAATGCTGACTACAGAGACGGAGATGTTTTCAGGAATAGGCGCAGATACATTCAGCTCATCCGTATTGTTATCTGTGACAATACTGCAGCAAAACGAAAAAACAAAAAAAACAAAGCGATTTTTCTAATTCCAAATCAAGACACACAAAGGCAGTATGGCATGTTCGGTTCATGTGACACTTAATACCTGATTTTATGCAAGTCAGTGATGTTTTTTTTTTTTTTTTTTTTTATATTTCAGAACATCAAGACGACTATGTGAATACTTTGACACATCACTCGGAGACTCCGCTTTACTTTGCCGCGAGTAACGGTCACCTCCAGGCAGCCAAGTGGCTTATTAAAGGTGGTGCAGATGTCAATAAAGCGACCAATGACCTTTCCTGTCCTCTGTTTGCAGGTAAATGCTCACGTCTTTCATACGTATGTGAGGTGTGTGTGTGCTCTTGCTTGGTCCTGGGCTCAAGCTTGGTTCTGTTTCTGGGTTGAAGCTGTAGAATGGGGCCATCTGGATTTGGTGAAGCTGCTGGTGGCAAATGGAGCAGAAGTCAACGGGACTCATTCTGTTTCCTGCTGGTCTTGTCTTCATCTGGCTGCGTACAAGGCACGTTTGTTTCAGTGTAAAACACGTCTGCTTTTTATACTATTATTGAGGGCACGCCAGTGTTTTTCTTAGTAGTACACATGTCTAAAAAGGCTTCTAAACACTTCTTAAAAACACAATGTCTGTTGTATAAAAACAGTCTATTTTTTCATTTCAATATAAGCTTAATTTTTTACTTTGTTTATAAAAATGCACACCCAACATAGTGGCAAAATAAATTGTCACAATATTTCTTTTTCTATCATTTGATGGCGATAGTTATCACACAAAATGCAAATTTTTTCTGCACATTTTTACATTTTCAGACCTTTTTTACATGAAAGTTGTAATGACAGTTTGTTCTTTTTTAGGATTGTCATGACAAATAGTTTAGATTAGATCAGATTGGATTTGAAATGACTCACAAGGCCAACATCAATAGAAAATACTGTTATTTATATCAAACGTCAATTGTTGCATGATTCAAGACATCAAATGTAGATTATAAACTTGCTTTAAATCGTAGCGCATAAACACTATATATATGTATACTTACGGAACCATCATTCTCGTTTTGTCTGTAAAAAATATATTGTGGAAATTATTGTTACTGCAAATATAAGACACATCTACATGTTCCTTCATACTTTAAAATAACTGATTGATTAATTATTATTTTGGATGCAGAAGGAACTACTTTGATACAGATATTCATCCATCCATTATTCGTCCTTTAAAAATTGCGAAACGTTTCCACAGAAATAAAGTGACACCAGTTGCTGCGACTCATTCTTCCGACTCAAGGAATTATTGGTAAATAATACGTGTCTCTCCTGACATATTAGGGCCACACTGAGATTGTGAAGGTGCTGGTGGGCTCGTGTTCTCTGGAGGCGGTGGACGACTACGGCATCACTCCGTTATTCCTGGCGGCGCAGTATGGACGCCACCAATGCTTAGAGATTCTGGCAAGCGCAGGTGAGGCCGGTTTCATAATGATTAACCCCGTGTGATCTGCCCTCAGCCAATGACACGCTTGGTTTATTGTGCTTTCCTCGCTTTGGTCAATGTTCAGTGTTGACTCTTACGCCATCAAGGCTAATGCTACTGTATCTGCAACGCTGTTTACAGTCAAACTTTCTCTCGGGGCAAATGCGGTGTTAAACCACCAATGTCACTCTGCAGTCATGTGTCGCTAAGCACAGGATGTCTTTGCCGCAGGGGCCAATGTGAACTGCCAAGCAAATGATCTGGCCACGCCACTGCTGATCGCCGCTCAGGAGGGCCACGTGCGCTGTGTGGAGGGTCTGCTGGAGCATGGCGCTGACCCCAACCTCTACTGCAATAAAGACTGCTGGCAGCTGCCCATACACGCTGCCGCACAGTTCAGCCGACTTGGGTAAAGCCACTGGGATCATTTAGTGACTGTATTTACATGAATATAAGCACCCTGAGAATATAAGCACTCCCCTAATTTTACAGGCACAAAATAAAAACCAATTCTAGTTAAAGGAAGTTTATGATAACTACTCAATTACTTCAATGTCGTTTTACTTGAATAATGGATAAAAATAAAACCATATTCTACAAATTTGAGCTGCACCTCCCAGAATCCCAATCAGCTTTCTTCCATGAGTCTTTGCACGCTTGTCAGAGCCATTTTTAGACGGCCTTTATCAAACAGTATTGTTTTGCCCTGTGCAGCAGACCGATCGTTTTGATTTGCTCCCTGGATTTATTACTCCTTTACACCTGTGTTCTTCAGTTTCAGTGGTTCTCTTTGTGCCATAATCCTTTCGCCTGTTTTTGAACTTTGTTTGTAGGCGTTAGCTGTTGGCGTTGATCTACCGGATGGATATTAATGATTGTATTTCGTTTATTTTTATTACTTACAGTGTTATTTAGCCACTAAGTGTTGCGTTGAGGCTAATGCTTTATTTTTGTTATTGAGTCAATACAATCTTATATGCATACCTGCCTCCGGAACCATTATTTCAAGAAAGAAAAGAGGACTACACTGAAGCTCAACGCTACATAAAGACGATGTATTCCTGTTTATTTGTAATTGCTCCTGATTTGAAATGAGGAAAAATGATTTTTTTAGGTAAAAAAGGGGCGCTTATATTTGCGTAAATACGGTATGCGTACTGTTGCTACGCCCTTGAATTGACCCTTTGTAATCCAATGTCGTCCACCTGTTTTGTTGTGCAGAGTTCTTGAAAAGCTGATTCCGGTTACAAAGCGAGAGTGCGACCGAGCCGAGGGAAAGGTCAGTCCGGTTTACTTGGCAGTGCTCAGTGGACAAGCCGACAGCCTGCGAGCCTTACTGGAAAACGGCTTCAGTCCGGACGCACAGGACTGTCGACAGTTTGTCTACAGCTGCCCTTTGGACATGGCTCTGTGGTGCAACTCGTGGAAGTACGACAGCGATACTGATATATTAATGCCCTACTTTTACATATTGAGTGGTTTGGACAGTGTGACATTTCCCCCGTGTGTTTTCCAGTTTGGATAGCGAGTGTCACCAGACGCGAGAAATCACACTGATGCTGTTAGCAGCCGGGGCGCACGTCAGCATGGGCATCTACGCCTTTGCCTTACAAGGCCACGTCCCGGAGCACCTGCCCTTGATCCTGGAGCACGCCGGACTGCCTCGGGGCCACCGACTCCAGGAACTGGCCCAGAGTGCACTTGCTGAGATTCACAGTGCTGCGTTCTGGCTCCCCCTGCTGTTCAAAGCAGGCATGGACCCCAACCTTCTCCTGCAAGAGCAAATGTAAGCAGCTCCTTACTGCTTGTTGCCCATTATTCATACTTCTTCCTTAATCAGCCGACTTGACGCGCATGACTTTAACTAAAAGATTGTTCTTTATTAATGCCAAAGTTGCAAACCATTATGTTAAGCTCTTCACAGCTTCCTGTTGGTCTCTAATTGGGTGCAGGCTTGAAAAGGCTGAGAGCCGAGTGCTTAATTTCTTTTTGGAGTTCATTAATTGGAAGACTCTGCCCTCCGCAATGCTTCAGATTCTCTCTCACCGCCGAGCCGACGGCAGCTGGAGTCCTCGAAAGCATTTCGGTAAAAAAAACAGCAGTCACCTCAACGTTTCTTTTTATGTTTTTTTCGAATCTATAATCCACGGATGATGAAACTGATATTTACTGTTTAATTGCCGGTAAAGCAATTAAAGCAATTGTTTTTTTTTTTTTTTGCAGCTTGTTTATTTCATGCATTTTTTTTCCCCGTTTGATTTGTTTTGACTGCCGGCGGATGGAAGGTCAAGGTCACGACTCTTTGACCTTTTGTTGTTGTTGTGTTTTGCAGAATCAATCCCTCCTCTCACTCATCTCTGCAGACTGACTTTGCGTGATTCTGTGGGCAGCTCGGCATTCTCCAAGACCACCTTTGCACAGCAGTTGCCCGTTCCTACGCTGCTTCAGGAATACCTCCAGTTCAGCGACATCTCAGGCTTGCAAACATAGCAACCACACTCACTCGATCACAATTCCACTGCAGTATTTTGTGCGCGATGTTAATAAATGTTGATGCCCGGCTCTGGCTCGTCTCAACGCTTTGATTTAAAAAAAAAAATTGTGGGAGGACACGCAGAGAATTCCGGCAGCTTCTTTCTGCGCTCCTCTCTCTCGGCTGGCCTTCACACACCGAGTTGGTGTTGAAATTCACCTCTGCTCTCTGTCTCGGGCCCGTCTCGTTATCTTCTCTCTCTCAACCGCTCTTCTCTTCGTCTGCCTCCAAGGTCACTCCGACTCAAAGACGCACACTCGCTCCGAATGTTAATTGCAGACGCAGCCTCGCTCCTGAAAACCTGAATGTTTCAGACTTTAGCTGGGTAAATCAACACCGCATTTGATGATTAAGTGATCAATACCAAATTGATAGTATGCAATGCGATGCTCTAAACTCAAATCTTTATTATTAGATATGATTTCCCCGTTCAAGTTTAAATTTCACACAGCCAAAGAATCTAACAACATCGGCTTTGATTTGTTTGCCTATGAGTATGCAATAGTTTCCATATCATTAATTTGTCAGCATTTCGATGGTATTTTCGTCGTTTTGTGAGTTGTATACTCTGTTCCGCCAGCAGGGGTCGCACGTGTACAGCCATCGCGGCGCAGGAGCCATTTTTTGCTTCTTCTCCTGAAATGTTTGAATTCAGAGCAAAGCGGAGTCTCAGCAACTCGCTGGCTTGTTCGAGACAATCAGGCCACCTCTCTGTGGGAGACTGGAAAGGAAAGGCATCAGTAATCATGTGCATTAAGCTTTTCTTGTGCTGCAGGTACGATCGGGCCCAACAGCTCGGCTTTGATTGGCAATCAAGCTCGTGAAATCCAGCCGAAGGAGCGATGACGTTCTCCAGTCCTCAGTGTCTGATAAATCGCCTCTTTTCACAGGTTCGTTTATCGTCCGATCCAACTTTCACGAGCACTTCATTCCTAAATGTCTTTTAAAACCGCATTTGCACACCGTTTGTTTGCGGCCAAGTTTCAGGGCGCCGTTAAAGCGCACAACAGAGATACTGTTTGATTCTTCTCCTCATTAAAGCTGGAGCAGCGCAGAGCAATGAAGTCTAGAATAGACCACGTGCATAATTGATATCACGTCATTTAAAATGGAGCGGTAGTGAAATGTGGCCCGCGCTTTCTATAAAAAGACGTTCCGACGCGTCGCCATCAGCCCGTTTTTCAGCCGAAGCTCCAGCCAGTTCCAGCTCCACTCGCTCTTGATTTGGTCAGATCCGGCGAAGCTGTAGAGAAATAAAGCCACACTAATTGCATTTGGTGTGGTGTCGCGTAGATACGCTTTTATTTCTGAAGCGCCTGAATGCACGTGTCATGCTAATGACACAAACTGTCCAGGAGGACCGCGCCAACGCTCCGTGTGTTTTAAAATGCCTCTTTCATTCCACTTTTAAACGCTGTTTTGTTTGCCTCATGCTGCTCGCGTTCTGCTTTTTATGTGTTCTCAGTGTAGTTTGTATCAAACAGAAAAAGTTTTTAAGAAGTTCAACTAGAGTTAATCAAAAACTCATTATTTTCAAGTATAAAGTCAAGCTGTGTGTGTTGTGTATTTGTAACACTTATATAAATATGTATACACACATTACATGCATATATCAAATACGTAACACACAAACAGTACATTATACAGACATTGATCAAATATGTATAGAAAATACACACATTTTATACACATGTCAAATATATGTGCGCACACACAACAACGTTTTATACATATACCAAAAACCAAAAATGTACTTTTTGTTCTATATATTTGTGTATAATAGAGAATACAATAAAGAATATAGAAGTTCTGTTATAAACTAAAACCACAGAGCACATCAACGTCAAGAACAAACTTTAAAACCCTGTGAACGTAAACCGCCACAAGGGACTAAAACAATCTCAAAATATACAAGTACCGCAATCTACATGGAATGATCATTGTTGGGAAAAATCCACATTAGTCCTGCTAATGTGTCGGCCTGCATGTGGTTCCCTGGTAAATGATGCGTTTTGTTTGTTTAATGCTGCGTTTTTCTCAGGGTGAGTGGGAAATCTAGAAGAAACGCCGCTCTGATCATTGTCTCGCTGTGCGATTCCCAACATCTCAACCTGAATCTTGAGGACACTGTTGCCTGGCGACATGCTGATGGGGAAATATTTGCTAATTTATTACAGGCAGAGTTGGGCTTTTTTTTTTTTTTTTTCCACCAGACCTTCTAGAAGACTCTTAACATCTTTTAAGAGAGTGGAGTTAATACCATGTAGATTTCAGTGAAGGACGAGAACATTAGGACACACTCACCTCGGCAAATTACATCACCTGTTGGGAATGGGCCAGGTTTGGGCTGTATGGATGATTTATTTTTCGCGCTATGATTAGATAATTCTCGCCTTTTTGATGGAAGAGTACCGGATCTTATTGCATTTGCGCAGTCCGTTACCCGCTGCTAACAGACCCCAAGGAAATAAACTAGGGTGATGGGCTCGTGTTTGCTTTCACTGAACACGAGATTAATGTGTTTTTCCAAGTCAATTTGTTGTTTTATCTTGCAGGTCCTGCATGTCTCATCTCATTGATTTTACTCGCTGCCACTTCTCAAATAGGTCATTATGTATTCGTTTGCTTGTGTTTATGTCAGTGTTTGTTTTGTCGGGAGTAATCTGGGCAGAGGAAATGGGCCATTTCATTTGGACATTTGTTTTAGGGAATACAAGAGGACGACTGAAGTGTTTACGCAAGGATTGTGGGTACGGACTGAGTTTGGCTAAAGAAACAAATGGCAAAAATTGTTTGGTCGTTCCAAATTACTGGAGATGTTTCATTTAGATAATTTATAGCTAATTGCATCGTAAACATGCGGTACATTATCCTATTTTGCCGCAAAATTCCATTTTATGACATTAATGGCAAGCTATAGTTTTATTACATTAATGGCAAATTGCCTTTTTTTTACATTTCATCATGGTTGAATTGTTTTTTTTTATTACACTATTGTGCTTTAAATAAACATTATGCTGCATTGTTGGGGAAAACTGTAAGGAACTTGTAGTTTTACAGTCTGCTGCTAGTAGATTAGTTTTTTTCCAAGCATAATGCGAGTTCAGCATTCAGCAGTACACACACACACACACACACACACACACATACACACACTCCTGTTTGAGCAATATCTTCTTTCAAAAGAGGACGTCTCTCAATCTTTTTCTTTTTTTTTTTTACCTGAGAGATGACTGAGAATGCTGAATTGGAACAGATTTTTTCTTCCACAGACCTTGGTCACTGTGAATGAAAAAGAATATTCCAGCTTCAACAAGAGCCCACCACCCTTGACCTCCTCAGAGCCCCTTCAGTCAGCAGCTGTAGTTTCACTTCATGACTTCTGCGGTTTACAGATAGCACGAAAAACGTGATGTTTTAATTACCCAGTCCTTAAACCACAAAACGGCTCCAGGCCTGAATCGCTCAGCATCCTCTTTACCAAAGCCACGCTTCCCCTTTGTAAACCGTCCCTTCAGGAGGTTCCACATCAGTTACACGTCTGCCTTCTCTTTACTTACAGGAGCAGGTTAGCAGAAATAATTGGTGTGGATCGGTACTTTCATCACACGGATGCTCCAGGTGTGAAACAGTCGCTGATTGTGTGAAGAAGTTGCTGATTGAGAGGAATCTGAACCTCCCCGGTGATGTAACGTCCGTTTAAATAATGACTTCAGTCAATCACTTAGACACTGCGTTAATCAGTGAGGTACAGAGCCCAGCAGAAGAAGAGATGGAGGAGATTACGCGTGTGAGTAAAGAGAGCGAGAGATGAATTCTCCCCGGTGCTGTATAGTCTCCTTCCAGGCGCCGCTGTTTATATCTGTTTGGAGCCTGTGCGTTATTGTCTCTGCATGACTACGTCGGCTTCATCAAAGTCTGGGAAATCAAATTTCTTTAATTAACCTATATTAAAACCAGGCCACTGTAGCTAATGACTTCCCCAAATAATTAAACCGAAATTGCGTGAAAATTCATGCCACGCGCCATCTTTTTTTGCATGAGGAAAATTCGCGCTCCCCGAGCACGGAATCCGGCTTGACCTCAAACGGCGTCTCATTGTTTGCTCAGTCTCTGTGTCTTATCAGCCTCCTCTCATCACTTTAGCGCCACTTGTGAGTTGGTAAGAAATGACTCCACACCGGAGGACTTCACTCAGTCGATGCATCTTCAGCTGAACGAGCACAAGTGTCGTACCTGATGAATAAGCCTCGCAGAAGGTTCCAGTGACGGGCGTGGTGGAGGGAAGAGATGTGCGCCGGATCATTTCAATGCTAATTATCCATTTTCAATCCCTCATAAACTTTAACTGCGAGCCATTGAGATTTGAACAAAAATAACATCTTGAGGACGGATGCTCCATTGGGACCCAGAAGATTTTACTCTTCTTTTCTGGCTAAACGAGATCGTTTCTTCTGGAGGAAATCAACCAGACTTCCGTTTCCAGCATTGAGATTTTTTTTTATTGTTTCTAATTTGGGCTGGTGTTCTTTATTTACGCCACAGGTGCCGTTATGCCTTATAACGCACAGCCATTGCAGAATATCGCAAACCGGAAGGCCATCACATTGGCACTGAAAAGACTTTTATTAACCAGATACTATCTTCGGAAATCAAGCAAATCTAAAGCCCTGCTTTCTCCCTGGAATTATTTCTGCTCTCTGCCATTCTCATTTCCTGCTTCATTCTGATCGTTTGATAATCACTAGAAGAGACATTGAGACTCATAGTTTAAAGAATAATCTTGCTTATTTTTTAATACCCATAAAATAAAAATTAAAGTGTTGGTCTGCGCTTAATTTGATGCCGTTAACCAATGAATGCATCACAATTGTAATTGTTTAAAGTGTAAGAATTAAGATGCTCTGAGTTTAACCTGTAGAAGCATCTGCCGTTTGGAAAACAGTATTCTCTCTCTGGGCCAACTGCTTAAAGCCCCGCCCTCCTCACAGACAGGTACAAAGACCAATCAAACTACATTGGGTATTCACGTCTTCATAAAATGCGTGTGGGATGATTCGCATGAGGTGCTGCTTTAAAAAAATTGATGAAAAATGCGGGACAAAAGCCGTCCCGTAATGTAATGCTCAATTTCGTTCACAAATACTCAGTTCTAGAATAATTTAAAGCCTTTGAAGAAGAGTGAAAACCGGACATTTTTGTACATTTATAAAAGCCACCCGGACGCCCCAGACAGGACATAAAAAGAGGACACTTGGTCAACCTATCTGTAAGACATCCAGAAACAGACAAAACTCAAACGCAATTTACAAGCTTGATTTGAAGACCTAGCACATAGTCCCTCCCCTTAACTTTCATTGGCAGGTTCCATGACCTTGCGAATTGCCCTTGTGAATTGATCTATTTCGAACTTTGCTCAGAAAATTGCCCCATAACCTTAATCTGTGCTCTGTATTTCATCATCACTCCAGCAGTGAAGTGTAAGTCCCTGCCACTTGACAGTTATAGCGGTTAGAGACCTGGTGGTTGCTGGTTTGAATCCCCGACCAACAGGTACCACAACTGACCTTGAGCAAGACACTGAATCTGATCTGCTCATTCTGTGAATTATTTTGGAAACAAAGTGTCTAAATTATTGTGAAGTACAATAAAGTGAACACACTCACAAAATGGCATCAATCAGATTCCGGGATCGAACCTGCAACGTTTTTAGTCACAAGCCCATTCGCCATCTCCACCCAATATGCTAAAGTGATTAAGGGTTTACAAATTGTTGCTTGTAAAAATGAAAGCATCAGTTTTAATTACTTGTGTGACTAGAGAGTGGAGATGGTGTATGTGTTGCTCCGCTCATCAATAACGCCAATAAAAGAGCGATTTGACACACATGAAGTCTACATCCTGACACGCCATCAATCAGCTTGTTTGCCACTAGATGTCACGGTGTAATCATCCATCTTTCATTGTGCTTGCTGACAACAAGGGCCATTAAGACATAATAGGCCTCACAATGTCATCCTCATTTCGCTTTTCCCACATCAAACCACTATAATCGCCGCTGTAACGACTCGTCCATGCGCCTCGTTACAAAACCAAGTTTAGCAGGAAACGCCCCTTTAGCGTTTTAGCACAGAGCGGCGTGTGAGCGGCTGTGCTTGCTGTGATTTCCTCGCTCCCGGTCCTTCGGGGTGAGCAGCAATTGACGTGGCGCTTCCTGGGGACGGCGCCGAGCTTTGCCTGATTGAGACCGGCCCCAGGAGGAAACTCATTGCGAAAGTGTGACTGCAGCCTTCTCAAGGTCCTCTAAAAGTCAAAGCCAGAAAATCAGCTTGGCTCCCGGCAAGCCTTTCACCCACTCTGATGAAAGTGAGACACTTTGAAAAGCTCCGCATCGGGAAGGATTCTCCCGCTCTTTTCGCGTTGTGACTGGGGGGGAGATCTAAATCCCGCCTTTGGCCTGCGACGGAGCAAATGGTATCTTTGTAATTGTATTTGCTGTATTCCTTACCTAATGGTTTATCGCTGATTCGAAATGTCATCTTCTTGTGCTTGTTGCCATGGCGACGTTGCCTCCATAAGTCAGCTCAGCTCTTCCAAACACCTTTGAAGCAATTACTTTCATCCTGCGGTAGAGGAGTGGGTCATTTTGAACTGTGTCACATATTACCAGTCTTTGATGCTTTGCACTGTGGGACATGTGGTTTCTGGCTCCTTTACTTACGGCGATACCAGGAACCTCAATGAACTTGCTCTATAAAACGTCTTTAAACCCACTGTCAGTCTTCTTTCCGAGAAGAACACATTGGGTTTTATTATCTATTAAATTATGGCGGCCTTCTGTGTCGGATTTAATGCTCTGTTCCAACCAGTTGCATCCTCAGTTTTGTCTTCACTTGTCGGGGAACGACTGTAATTATATTATAGCACTTTAAGTAAAGGGTAAAAATAGAGTGCTGCGTAGGGTTTAAATATACATGTTGTAAAGTAAAATGCAGTTTATGACATGATGTGACAGGTGTGTCGGATGGATCAGGATTGATTATAGTCTTTTAAATTTTAAACGCACATGTACGTTTGGGGATTGACAGAGCATTGGCTGAAAAAGACCCAGTCTAATTGGTCAGAATAGAAAGTGCAATTTACAATTCTTTTGGACTGAATTCCACCCATTCTCCCACGACATGTACACATCAATATTGGATTCTGTGATGGAAACGTTTTAATTTTTCAATCCATGGTCTGTCTTTCCTGGACTCAGATGTTTTGATATGCTGCACTAGACAAGACAGAAGAAGTCAGCAGCGGTCATGTAAGGAATCTGCAATAACAGAACAAAACAGCTCAGCACCAGCAAAATGATAATTTTATTCTCTCTGTTTCTATATATACACACGTATTTAAATGTATGCATTTATAAAAACACTGTACACATACACACGTATTTAGACATGCATATATTCAGTATATGTGTATGCATATACATATATAAATATATACACACACACATACACATAGTGTATGTGTATTTTAGTATTCATACAATTTTAAGAAATATTTGCTAAATATAATTCTTTTATAAGAGTTATAAAACGTACGTATAAAACTTCAAAAGTTATTTTTACTTATAAAATCTAGTGTATACATGTAGTGTTATATTTTAGTGAAACTTTTGAAAATTTGCCTTTTCCAAGATGTAAAATTAAGAGGATTTTTGCTTAAATTGTGCCAAAATTGTTCAATTAAAAACTTTAACTTTAAAAAGTTAAGGTTTTCTTGTTCAATTAAAACATATATATTATATAATTATATATCTATTCTTTCTATATTACTCAGCCGTTGTTCCAACACCAAACAACAGTACCAGTAGACTGATTGTGAGCTTTAATAATTCTGTAAACTCTTTTACAGAAGCATGATTAAGACCCCAAAGAGTGTGAACAACACAATACAGCAGATTGAAGAAAAAGATTAAATAGACAGTAAGCTAGCACTTTTATTTTATCTGCCTTTATTCTTCACTTTTGCTTTATGATTAGATTGTATCTAAACCATTTTTTGTTTACCGCTTTAAACTCTTTACTTTTCAAAGAATGAAAGTGTTTTTTAAAAAAATAAAAAAGTAAAATTGCCATTCAACATTGTCACAGAAGCCGGGGGTTACGCTTTTAGTAATATCTCGTAATGACATTTTCAAATCAGAAACCTTGTGGTGTATCTTTTTGAATTCTACTTAAAGACAGACTTGAAAGTGCCTGAGGCGCTGGAGTATTAATCTTTTGTGTTGCATAATTTGCCAGTAATTGGAATTTATTGCAAGGAGTGAAAATGCTTTGGCGCTTAAAATCAAAATGAATATGGTTCTCGTGCCTCGGTTAAAGGAATAGTAGTACAGTCTTTAATGTGAAGGGCAAGTGCGCTCTTTACTTTTTTGTTTGCTGATGTTTTGACTTTTTGTGATGAGAAAAAAACAAAAAAGCTTCTGCTAACCATTAACCACTTTTCCATTTCCATCCAATCACAAACCAGAACACACATCACATATTCTAGTTGCTACTAGCCGATAACTTATACAGTTCACTCGTGTGCGTTATTGCATTTTATTACGGCTTCTTCTCGCATAACTTCTATAGGAAAAGTGACTGTTATATAGGAGAAAAATAACTAGAATTTGAACAAAAATACCCCCACTGCCCACAGGCACAGAGTGAATAATGTACACGATGATTTCCCAGCACCATGCAGAATCTGACCCGGACTAATAGCAGTGGATGTTATTTTTCCAGCTTGAAGTGTCACAAAATATATATGTTTTTTTATGGGGGGTTAGCAAGGCTATTTAATTCAGCGGGCAGCACTTCTGTAGGAATCAGTTTAGTGCTCTGAATTATTTCCCACTTCACCTCGGTTTTCTGAGGAAGGACGTATGTAAGCTAACATGAGGGAGCCAGAGAGAGTTCTTGTAATTATCTGTAGGACATCAAATCTTTACACAAGACAAAGTCTTTTCAACGTGACTGGTTTTCCACACTGAACATTTTCAATTGACCTTCATGATGTTGAACACACAATTGGTGAGGGAGATTTGACTGTTTTATGATAAATGTGTTTTTATAGGACATCTTTGTGTTACATCTTTGTGAAATACAAAAACAAAATAGGAGAAAACAGATTTCTAATTATAAAAAGGACTTAATTGAAAGATCATTATACAAAGTCAAGTGAACTAGATTGTTGACTGAAAAATATCAAGCTTTTTTCACTTTTACTAGTTTCACAAGAGGTCGAAACGTCAACTTTGAAATAATTGGTTGGCATGCGCAGGCGTGATTTTTATTTGCGGGTCAGTTAGCAGCAATCGCAGGGACTGTGATGATGTCTGTCCAGGTGATCTTAATGCTCCTGCCGCTTCCTCAGGCCGCCACCAGGAGGAGCCACAGCAGGATTGTTACAGGCTGGATCTTAAAAGGCATTCACGTAAGTTTTCTCTTAAAATTATTTTAGATTATAAACTAATTAAATTACACATACCGGTACATATCATCAAATGATAGTTTATTGCTTCTGTCACTCATTCTCATCACTTTTTTGACCAATAACAGTTGATTTTCGTATTGCGCTGTAACAGTTGTTTCAAATACACGATAGAATGTAGATTTTTCTGATATTGTAATATAGTGATTTATTAGAAAATAAGATGTAATATAGTTTGTTAACTTGACGGTAGATATCCATTCTTTTATTGAGCATCCAGTCCCTCAACAAACAAGCAGAAACGTTGTGAAATTATTCGTGTCTGATAATTGTTTTTGAATATTTCCGAGGTTTAATTTGTCATAGACGAATCCGACCGGAGGTACAGTAATGTGATGTCTTGACCAAAACTATTTAAGCATAAAACAATTAACGTTTTTTATTTGGGTTTGTTCTAGGCCCCAAAGAAAAACGTATGACTTTGATTATTTAAAAAAAAAAGTTTTAAAGATTTTTAAATCTAAAGAGATATTTTAGTGTCATCTGTTTCTCATAGTATTTAGTTTGCAATCATGTATGTCGCTTAAATGACAATACATCAGAAGTTGCTAAACTTCATTATGAAAACTGTATATGTATTTCAAAATTGGATTTAAAGACATCCTTGTCTTGGTCTGCAGTATTGTACAATATTCTTGTGTTGGTGTTTGTTCATATTTCATGCAGTTGAATCTCAAATCATCTTAAAAGTCGGAGGGTGCATTCGTCTGTCTTGCTTTGTTTGTTTGAAAGAAACTTTTGGCTTTGGTCTGATCTTTTTTCAGTTGTGAACATCATAACTCTAGTGCACCAGATGAACTCTGTTCCTGAACAATCTCTGGATGAGTTCATGTGAGGTGTGAATAAAAACCCCAACTCTTTCTGAACCAAACCGACAGAAACCGCACAGCGCTTTTGAGTTACAGATTGTTCCTTAATGTAATGGAATTTGCTTTGTATCATTCGACAAAATTAGTTTTCAAGTTTGTTTAATTTGCTATCAGTCCGCGTGGATGAAAATGTTCAGTGAAAGATTGTAAGGAGATCTCTTAATTCATCAAGGAATGCTATTTTATATTGGTTGTAAGTTTTTTTTCCAAATTGAGTGTTTTTTTTTTGAATGTTTGCACTTGAACTTACCAAGGAGTCTTGCTCCCAACATTTCCTTCATCTTTTCAGTTTACCTGTATTATGAATGAATGAAAGAAAGATCTTTCTTGATTCCACAGCAAGGAAATTAAATTGCTACAAAGTAGCCACAAAAGACAGCAAGAAAGTGTGCAGGATTGAAAGCAAAAAAAGCAAACAAATAATTGTAATATTAAAATTGATAACAGTAAATATGTATACACGTTGTTGTTTATAACACCTATTACAAGGTTGGCATGGCTAGAGGGACACAAGACTCAAGGTCCGGTTGGTAGATTTCTATATGCAGTTTGCATGTTCTTACCGTATTCCATAGGTGTGAGTGAGAATGTGAATGTGTGTGTCCTGCTCTGTGATTGGTTGGCCACCATTCTTCCACCTTTAGGACCACAACAACTGTGACTGAAACTTGAATGACCCAGAAATGATCCAGACTCATAATTACTAAAGTAAAAAAATCTAAATAATTAATTAAATAAAAATAATACAAATGTGCTAAAAGATAATATACACTGAATCTACAGTGACTGATAACGACTGATAGTAGTACGTATCTGCATTTTACCGCCTCTGACATGTGTGTGTGCTCGTAGTAAACGCCGTGTTATCTCTCTTTACTGAGCCTCAGCCTTCATTGTCATTACTGTTGGCGTTTTCAGTGTGACCGTGCCATTGTTTCCTGACTGATCTATTCCTTTAAGCCGATTATATTCAACACTGAGTCGTTCTCCCTGATGGTTCGCCGAGACATAGGTCATTGTTGCCTGGATATTCTCGTCTCGGAGGCTTTACCAGCCACTGCTGAACAGAACATGGGCGTCAACAATAGGAATCTTGACTCTTTAATTACCTGCGTGATGTAGGTAATTCAGTGGGAATCGTGGCTTTAAATCCCGCCCTGTGTTTCAGGTGTTAAGCATCTCAAACAGAAGCTGCCGGGGAGCCATCAGCACGCTCTTCATTCCGCGTCAAATGAAAGAATTAAAGGCTGAATATTTTATTGCATTGTGACATTTATCTGACATTTGACGTCTCCTTCGCTTCCCCCAAATTGGAAATACTATGCTAATGCTAAAAGGAATACTGCGGCCCATCAAGTCTGACTGTGTCATGGCTGGTGTTTACAGAACAGCTGGATTGGACGCCATCTAGATTTGACTGAGCAAATATGTGCCTTTGATTATGTGCCTGCCGTGGAAACCTTGCTGTAGGATATTAGGAGGCAGTTGCCATGGTAACAGCACCTTGCAATGCGAGTGGAAAGAAGAGGTCTTCCATTCTCTCGTTGTTGCGTACGCTTTCGTCCCATTTTATGCCGTCATGTATGTGCCAAAAGTATTTTTTTTTACATATTAGCCATATTGAATAGGACCGCTTAAGCTTTCCTCAACAAACCCAATAGTGAAATTCGTTTAAAACATTCGATGCGCCGCTCATCGTTATCCATCAGTTGTTCCTACCTTCTGTCTGATTCGATCTTCGTCCAAGCAAACTGGCTTCTTTGAACGACCTGGTCAAATGCCTCTTCGATCCCGAAAGCCCCAGTGGTCTTTTCAGTAAAACTGTGAAAACATTGCACTCTTTGGTTAGATCCTCCTCGGGGGTTTACAACACTGGTTACATTTGTAGATGGGGTGAACGCGAGGTTCTTTTCAGTATTTGAATTGTAGTCGATTCTATTGTAGTCTACAAAAAACGGACGAGGGCTTTAAGACTGCCTCATCTACCGATAAACCTTCATGCCGGTGCTGTTTTACACATATTTCTAAGTTGTTCTTCCTTGATGATAAGGTTTGTGTGATCTTGAGTAGAGCTGATGTGAGGAAAACATACAAGTTACAATATGGCATTTGAGCATAAAGGACAAATTTGAAGCATAAAACCAAATGTTGATCTAGGCTGTCTGACTCTAGAAATACTTACCATCTAAAGTTTTTTTGAAAGAAATTCAAGTGTAATACTCTTTTCTACAAAAATAGAAATGTTTGAAAACAAAAAATTCAATATTGTTTAGTACATTCTTCTTATTTTCAAAAAGTAGCTTGTGGATTTGTGGCCGGAGGCTGTGGAGATCAGCCATGTTCTGCCAGAGTTCAGCATGACTTGCACGATGCTCTTGTTCTTCTCTCCTGAATCCAAAAGAGTTCCAAATATCAGGCCTTTGACCTTCTCAGACTTGCCAACTCTTCAGCCTCCCTCTGAAAGTCTATACTAGCGGAGAATCAAGTTGACAGTCTTGTTCAAGACCTTCCAAGTTGCTAAAAGGTTAACTAATCCAAACTATTAGAGTAAGTAAGAGTCTGAGTATTGTGAAGGCTTTTCTGCTTAATCTACACAAAGTTTGGAAAACAAAAAACAGTATATAGTTTGTTAATTTGAGTGCAATTAATCTACCTGTATATATCTAAATAATGTGGTGGTTGGCCACCGATCCAGGGCTTTGATTGGCTTCAGCAGATCCAAATAAGAATGGATGGACTTTTGCTACTTCTTCCTAGAAATAGAAGCAGATTTGTGGTCAGCCAACTTATAAAGACCCACATCAATATATAAACACATGGGAATTGACGTTTACACATCCTACAACAGTCATATGTTTGAAGAATTTCTAAAGCGGTGAGGTTTAATTGCGTGTGCAAATAAACACACCCACACAAGCATCTATCACACTTTCCCAGTGTTCAGTATTGTTCTAGAAGGCGGTGAGATTCCGGCTGATTCTGACTCACAGAATCCCACCAGATCCTGGTGAACAGTCCGAGGCTCAGCACAACCACGGGTGGTGGAGGCAGGTTGATTTACAGATAACTTGAGTAATCCTCTCTAAAACAAGTCCAGCTCGTGAAGCATTGGGGTTGTTTTCTGGTCATTCAATATCACGTTTGACAGTCTGGAGATGTCTGAAATTGGAATTCTAAGTGCTCTTCTGCAAAGTACTTCCACCGCCTGTCAGAAGGTTGATCTGTTGGTCTTTCCCTCAAGGCTCTACAGCTTGTCATGGACACGCTCTGAAAATCAAGCCTGTTTGGTCACATGAAACTCAACACTTGACCTCTCAGCGGTTCTGGAGAGCTGAACAGAACGCTTCCCTCTGGCAGGGCAGAGGTGTTTGCGCTGGCTTGCGGTGCATTCGGCCTGTTAGAGGTGCCACGTTGACCTCAAGGGGCAAGCTTGACTGATTTAGAGCGAGGAGGAAAGTGCAGAACACCATAAACGCTCTAATTGGCTTTTGTCAGGCATTGCTCTGCATACGCACCTATTCTCTTTGGTTTTCCTCTTCACTTCTGCTTCTATGTAGCTTCTCTTTGTTTTTAAAAAATAATATAGTGGCAGCTATAGATCCTAATAATTTGGGTAGATCACATCGCTCAAATAAGAAAACCAGTACCAATATCTATTTCCACTAAGAATGTGTTGTTTGATTGACTTACTGGGCCAATCTGATCTTTTTTGATCGGTCACAGGCCTACAAACGCATTATAAAACCATCGTGTTAAAAAGGTGTAACTGGAGCTGGACCAAATAAGAAGCCAGTGACGTCCATGTTTTCTAAATACGTTTATTTCAACTGTCAGGCACCATGGCTTTTCTTAAAATGGCAAATGTGGAACGCCATTTTGCCACTGTTCAACAAATCGATGACACTGAAATTCTCCGTGACGTCAATCTGAAAAAGGTTAACTAATGTCACACAATGACAGTGACACTATTGTTTCAAGTTTGAGTATTGTAAAGTTTATTACACTATGGTAAAGTTTGACTATTGCTCAATGTGGGTTTACATGGATCGATCATACATGATGCTTCATTACTCTGCACAGATAAACATCCATCCATCTATCCATCTACTGTATCAGTCGCTTTCTCCTGGTCAAGTAGGTCATGAGCCAAAAGCGTCAGCTTCCTGGAACTAAAGCAATTGTTTAAAATTTCAACGCTCTTCTAGTGTGAAGAAAAATGGTACAAGCCATAATTGTACAGTCAATGAATATTTGATATTTCTTCTGGTCTTTTTAGGACTGTGACTGTTTTTTTCTTCTTCATCAGTTGTGCAATCTTAAAATCAAGAGGGTTGCTATGTTAGCCCGGCACTTGCATCGTTGAGTGCATCTTTGACCTTTTACAAGATGGTCTCTTGAGCTTGTGTGTGGAGGAATGTCGGAAACCAACCTGAGCTTCTTCACTGATCCTTTATTCCAGGAATGTTTTATTCCAAGAAGTGGAGTAGACTTTGTCATTGGTGTCAGTTAAAAGCTTTTAAACCCACTGAGATTCTTTTTCTCTTACTTTTTTCCAGTCTTTTTGGTGGAGTCAGAAGGTTTTTTTTGTTGTTCCAGATTGTGAGAACCTTGATCAAATAGTCGCTTGTTTCAACATTATGTTTTTATCACATAGTATTTTGTTGAAGTGAGTTCAAAGCAAAATAAGTTTGAAAGTATCTGTTGGATCAAACAATCTCATTCACTTTAAAAGACTTTGAAGCGATTGCATGAGTTTCTACCAGTGCTGTTGTGTTGTTAGATTGTTAGAGTGTTCTCACGCTGAAATAAAAAGAAAAGACAAAATGTATCATCTAAAATACTATTCCCGTGTATTTTCTTATCACAATTATGAGACATATATGTGTATAATGTAAGGTCATCTCTAGCCTGGTAACCCCTCATTGTCCAGTCAACATACTGTATAGTGGTCGAGAGCTTGGTGTTTCCAAGTGGTCCAACTGACCTTATTGGTCAGTAGGAGCACTTAAAAGCCCATGCCAAACAGACCCCATTTCATCTGGTTTGGCGTCACCACTGCTCCTTGACCGAATGTCAGCCATGCAATTATTCCACAGCAACAGGAGAACCTCACAGCGCTGAAAGTTTAAATTTTGGATTATTTTTAAACCATGAAGTGATGTTTGGGAGTCTGTAACTTGCACCGGATCATCACCGGCCAAAAAAAATAAAAACGTGGTGCCAATCTGAGGCTTTTTGTTGAAATAATAAAAAATACCGGACCAAAATTGGCCTAGAACTGCAAAAACTAAACTGGAATAAACAAGATTCGGATCATGATGGTGACAACTACAGGTTTAATAAGAGCCGATGAGGAAGATAACCAGCAACGACATGTGGAAAGAATAAACCAATGATGGGAAGATTAGCAAGGAGAACACGGTGATGAGACAACCAATTAACAAGGGGAAAATTAATCAGCGATGGCGCAGCATGTAGCGCTGTTGCCTCACAGCCAGAAAGACCTGCTCAAGTAAATAAAGCTGCTTTTATTATTTTCAGATTCTACGACATGATGCATTTTCTTTTAATTTCAATATGCAAATTCCAGTAGGCAAGTAGAATTAATATATTAGTTAGACAAAGAATCTTCATTTGAAGATATTAAAACACCATTAAACTCAGAAATACAGACAGGAACGGTATGATTGAAAGTAAAATCAAAAACAATTAGTGGCTGAAGCTTCATAACTAGACAAAAGACAGACAAATACATTTTTTGGAAAATATGTTCCACTACCAACATCTGGCATTTACATAAACACACCTGGAACACAAGACTTTCTTTAATTAATGGAACCATGAATGTTTCTGAGTTTTTAAATCATTCTCAACATCTATAACACAGCGATCCAGAACTCATCAGTACGTCCCATCTTTGAATGACTGAAGAAAACCTTGAAATGGCTTAGTCAAAATACAAACTGGAAATCTATTAAAATGACGCTGCTTGAGACTAATAAAGTGGTATATGGGAACTGCACAGCACAAGTGAACTCCATTACCCACAATCCTCAGTCCTCCACATAAAAGCGCCTCACTTGACCCTGCTCGTCACACCTTGTCCCAATACACAATATCTAGTAGATTCCATGAGATCGGACCACATTTGAACTGGATTATCTTGGGGATAATAACGACTTTCCCAAGTGAGCAGAATTCCCTGTGTTTGCCAGAATAAGATGATACTCTACTAACATGAAAATGTCATAATGACTGGTATTATTCAAAACACAAACATAATACACTATATTACCAAAAGTATTCGGTCACCTGCCTTGACTCATACAGTATATGAACTTAAGTGCCGTCCCGTTCCTAACCCATAGTGTTCATTATGATGTCGGTCCACCTTTTGCAACTATTACAGCCTCAACTCTACTGGGAAGGCTGTCAACAAGGTTGAGGAGTGTGTTTACAGGAATTTTTGTCCATTCTTCTAAAAGCGAGGTCACACGCTGATGTTGGTAGAATTCATCCCAAAGGTGTTCTATATGGTTAAGGTCAGGACTCAGACCAGTCAAGTTCGTCCACACCAGACTCTGTCATCCTTGTCTTTATGGACTTGGCTTTGTGCACTGGTGCACAGTTATGATGGAAGAGGAAGTTCCCACAAGGTTTGGAGCATGGAATTGTCTAAAATGTTTTGCTATCCTGAAGCATTCAAAGTTCCTTTCACTGGAACTAAGAGGCCAAACCCAACTCCTGAAAAACCTCGTCCTTTGGCTGGGTGACCGAATACTTTTGGTAATATACAGTAGTGTACTTCTATGAACTTTTTTTTTCATAGGTTTGTGCTGTCATTATATATAAGTGTAACCACACACAGACATTTTTGTTGCTGTCCCCAAACTACTTTTGCTAAATTGAGCAGAATTTCTGTCTAAAATAATTGAAAATTTGAATTGTTTCAGGACTTTCAGAATTTTGGCCAAAACAAGTGGCAATGAGCTGGAATTTGTATTGTTCTTTTAATGTATGGTATTTATGGACTTTAACAAGTAATTATCTGGTATAGTTAGACTGGGCAGATTTCCCCTGTAACTGGTAATGAATTGGGTTTCCTTGTGTGATATCTTATCTAGTTCTGAAAACCTATTTGGGTTTAGAATTTGTTCACACACCAGTATCCTAGTGTAGATGGTTGGCATATTGTTTTTAATTTCTAGTAAATCCTTTGTTTTCAAACAGTGTGTTGGTATGTTGCTGTTCTTTAATTTAATTTATTTCATTCTGAAAGACACACACGCACACACACACACACACACACACACACACACACACACACACACAGACTGCTCTTTTGTGTTTACACTAAGATTCCAAGTCATTGATTTTGTGCTTTTGTGTCAGTAATTTAACCAAACTCTCCGGCCACTTGTGGGCATAAATGTAACCCTTTCAGATCGGTAGATTTGTGAAATTCAGATTAGTAAATTATGAAATTCAGATTATTAGATTATGAAATTACGAAATGGTATTCAGAAAAAATTGAAGTCCTGTTTAGTGACTGTTGCTACGTCACGCACTATTGACGTGTAGAATGTACTCTGACTTTTCTGAAGTTTATGAGCTTCACTATAAGAGCTCCCTGCTATGGTGTTTTTTGATCATTAGTTGTGTAACGACTGCAATTTGTAGCTGCTGTTTGCGGTTTGAATTATAAAGTGTTTCTTTGGAGCCGACCAAGTACATGACAGTATTTTGTAAAAGCAGACAACAGGTTGTCAGTGCCTGTTGAATGGAACTGCACCGCCGTGTCGAATTTTATGGATCTTTTAACAACCTTGACTGAAGTTGTGTGGGTTTGAGTTGGTTTCAATGGAGGAAGAAAGTCAAGAGATTGTTCTGTTAGATAGCTGACATATTAAAAAATAGCATTCACAAGACGAACCCATGAATCAAGAGATTTCTTCTAAGAATTCCTTTCGCTGATATATTTAGCTTCGTTGCTCATGGTACAGTTAGCATCAAGGACAGTGAGAGAAGCAACTATTACTTTAGTATAGGTATTTCGATTTTCAATACAAATAGCTTGAATGCCAGAGAACCAACAGTTCAAACTAAATTGCAGATCATTATGTGGCTCGCGCAAATTAAGTAAAATAGTATCAATCTGAAACACAACATCTAACTTGGTCATGAACCTGCATAAACGTTGAGATGTAGTTATGTCTTCTGAAGGAGCTTTATGATCTGCAGCGAGGTTGTGTAATGTAAGCACCAAGATCCAGCATCTTCACTAGTAATTAAGTTACTCTGACAGTCGCCGTCATGACACACCGCCTGATCCCTGCTCGCTCCACAGGATTAACCGAAAATACACTGGTAAATTATGTGCAGGTGCCAGTAGACACCGTCATTTATTAAAAAGATATTTTTCAACCAAAATGTTTAATAGTTATCGTTATTAAAGCTATTAAAGGCATGAGAAATACTCAGTTTAAGCAACGAATTATCGACGTGTCCACTACTAGAGCTCCAATTTACAGTTGATCGAATACTTGTACTATTTTCTGCATAGAAAAATTATTGCTTAGTTTTGCATATTTTATACAACAATATTTATTCTTGCCTTTGATTCTGCAACAATGAACATTAATCATGAAATTCACAGGAAAATTTAGAACTACTGCGATAAGCTGTTATTTATATAAATATACATTCATATAAACATGTAATTATACAAACAAACTTATATAATATGTATATACTGTACATTAATACACATGCATAAATGTGTACCTTTTCACACATATTTCCACATTTACTGTATATGGTCAACTCCGGTTTATCAGGACTGGATCATTTCGGTTTTTATAAACAGCTTTACCGATAAAGCGTCATGCCAGATTTTGACCAAAATTACATCTTTTGCCCAGTTAAGCATCATTTGTCCCAATCAAGAGAGCAATATTAAGCTCATGTAAAAATATATATATACAAAAATATATCATAATTTTATTTACATGGTTTGGTAATTTAGCATTGCTTTATTACTTTAGTAGCAGTTGATATCCATTACAGGCCTTTCTGTTGGAGTTTCCTCCACACTCCAAAAACATTCAAATTGGAAAACAGATATTCTGTTTGTTCCGCTCTGATTGGTTGACCACCAATCAGATTTTAATGTATATTTTAATGTTTATTTTTTGTACAGTATGTTATAATTTTTTTGATGTTACTTTTTATATTTTTGTACACTTGTAATCATGATTATATGTATGTATGAATACCATCTAGAATGTGTATAATTCACTATATATTCACACACACACACACACACACACACACACACACACACAAAATACAATAAATATATACATCCGTGTGTGTGTGTGTGTGTGTGTGTGTGTGTGTGTGTGTGTGTGTCAGTGACGAAACTTGCAGTTCTGGATTTATACTGAAGCAAACTTTAGATAACTTTTCCATAAATATCCGCCTAACTGCAAAACATCTGTATTTACTGTACATAAAGCTGGAAGGAATGCTTAGGTTTTATTTCTTGCACAACACTCCATTTATAAAACATTCTTCTGCAAGTTCTGTTTTTCCAACTAGAAGCTTGTGTCCATGCCGAAAATTCATGCTTGTGTGTCCCAACACACTTAGCAATAAAGCTCTTTCTAATTCTGATTCTAAATCAATCCAATGTCATCATCATGTCATGAAATATCTCAATCCTCTCATCTAGGGTTCAGCTCTTCAGTTTTTTCCATCTAGATCTTGTTTACAGTGTGTTTATCAGCGGTGCATTCATGAAGTCAGAGGTTTAACAGGACACGTCCTCTGCTACATCACATGTCATTATCGCCGCGGAATGAAGGTTTAATGTCCTCGTAAATGATGTCGGTTACTACCATTGTCGTTTTTCCCCGGCCGCTGAGCTGGACAGAGTCCACTCTGGCACACATGCTGTAACGCACATCTGCTCGCCGCAACTGGCCCATTAGCACAGCCCTCAGCTAGAGGTCAAGCATCCAGTCCTGGCCAAAAAAATAAAATTCAGCGCAGACACATGGCCTATCATTCTGTGTTAAGCTAATTAACACTCGCTCACGCCGGCACACACAAGCGCAAGAACGGGTTATTGCATATTATGTCTTGTCACTTTTGCTTGTCCAGGAACGTATAAATTATTTTAATGGTATGGTTTACTCATCAGCTACAGCCAAACTGGACGGCTCTCTTCTGTTTTGGTGCCTCCTATCAAAATGGCCGCCGCAGATTTAATAAAAACATTTAGCGTTTATGCTGATTCACTCATCCATCTATTCATTCTCTACGTTATAATCCATTTCTGGGTCAAAGGGAGGTAGAGCCAATCTCAGCAATGGAATACACATTCTAGATGGTATTCATACATACATATAATCATGATTACAAGTGTACAAAAAAATAAAAAGTAACATCAAAAAAATTATAACATACTGTACAAAAAATAAACATTAAAAAATACTCCCATTCAAATAACTATTGAATAAGCTAAACATTTCTACCGTATTTTTTAATTCCATTAGCACTATTATGATTGTTTTCTTGAAAGCCAAAATACAGTATGTTTCCTTTCCATCAACACAAAGCTCAAAAATCTAACTTCATTATTTAGGAACTACAGCAGTTTTTATTCCAATGTCTATCATTAAAACGATCCAGTGCTGGGTTTCAAAGGTTAAAAATGTAAATTGCCGGTAGTTTAAATCTGCGGGCTAAAAAAAGAGAACATGGTTAAATCTGCAAAATTGTGCCTGGGATCTTGTGATGAGCGACACAGGAGGCAAGAGAAGGGGAGATGTCTGAAACGAGTTGGTAATGTTCTCCGCCGGTTCCTTCCCTCCTGTGGAGAGAGAGACCTTTGGTGAATATTGAATGATGCTAATGTCAGTCTGGCTTCAAAAGTCATTCTCATTTTCCATCGACCAAAGCATGGAAAACAATTCTGGCCGACCGACAGAGCAGGCAGTAATGAAGCAGGGACAACAAATTAGAGCTTAAAATTAAATAAAGGAGATTATATAAAGTAAAGGCGCGAGGGCATGAAATTCTGTTGAAAGATTTTGTGCAGTGAAGAGAAGAATTGAACTCTGCTGTGTTTCAAATTCACTGTTTTTTTTTTTTTGGGACGTGTCGATGCTCCAGTGAATGGACTTTGAGCGTCCTCCTTCTGAGGATCTGTCTCTTGGTGTCATGTTCCTCAGCTCCTGGTGCAGATCCGAGTGGAGGAGAGAAGTCTCTAGAACAGCGCCGTGTTAGGCCTCATTAATTACAGCAAAAATCAGTTCCGCCTGGCCGAGTCTCACATCTGTTCAACACTCCTGCCTGTGTGTGTCTGATGCACCACTGATCACACAGAACACAAACCTTCATACGTGTGATGCTCCACATATCATTCCTTCCCCTCGGCTCTTCACTGTCTTTCGCTCACTCTTGCTACTCGAAAGCTTCTGCACCTGATTTACAAGACTCTAGTAAATCCGTTGTAGAAAACCCTGCTTTGATGTATTACTGTGAATTGGAGGAGGAGTCATTAGAAGTCCATTAATTGTCCTTGATGAGTGATGAGTGAGAGTGTGAATGTGTGTGTCTGTGTCAGTGGTAAAGTACTTGAGTAAATGGACTTTGTTACTGTCATGTTCATGTTCTGGATCTTGGACTACAAAACCCAGGATTCTAGTTGTCTGTCTTTTACCAGGTTTTGTAGGGTTATTGTGTCCACCTGTTCTCATCGTTAGTTCATGTACTAAGTTGCCACCTGTGTTAGTCTCGCTGTTTGTCATTAATGTTGCACCTGCCTGAGTTCCAGTGTTGTATGCAAGTCTCGTCTAATCAATCCATAACAGATACTTTACTTTTACTCTCTATTTGACTACATTAATGAGTATCTGTGCTCTACTCCACTACATTTGAATGAATTTGGATACTTAATGTTACTCGTTACATTGTGATTGTGAGCGACACGTACAGTGTACGTGCATATAAAGTAAAGTATACCGTATACGAATTACCAATAAGACCTCTTGAGTAAAGAGTTTCTTGTTTTTCACATTTCATGGAGTTTTTTGAGCATAAATTCAGTACGAGTAAAAAAAAAAACAACTTTTACTCAATTTGGAATTGGCTACTAGTGGAATAATTTTTACTGTTACAAAAGGTATGCAAACGTTTACTCAAGTATGATTTTCAGGTACTCTTTACGTCTCTGTGCTCTAGATTGTTTAGCAATTAATTCCAGGTGTTTGACACAGCCCAGAGTTGCTGGGATTGGTTCCCGCTCCCCCTAACCCAAAAATGGAAAAGTGGTTCAGATAATCGATGGATGGGTGGATTTTTCTTCACAGTTGGTCATAAAGGTTGATGTGTTTTTCAGTTTACGCAATTTATAACAGTGGCATGCTAAGGCTACATGATACAACGGAGGATTGGATTAAGGCCTTCAGCTCTTTTATTAACCGTAATGAGGAACTGAAGCCCAGCCATCACTGATGAGCATTACAGGATGTGAATGGTAAGCCTTTTACAGCGAGGGTCTGTTTGGTTTGCTCTTGGCACCACCGAGCTTCCAGAATTTGCTAAAAACATCTGTCTGAAATGAAAGTTGGGATTTTTGCTCTCTGAGGTCTGATTAACACAATTTCTCTGACGGCTGTGAGAGCAGATACATCAGCTTCACTCATGTGACTTTGAAGCATGCATCCTTGTCAATTATCGGTCTGTTGTTATTTTTGTTAATGTGCGGTATGAATCACACACGAAATATAATTCTACAAGTCGTATTATTGGATTATTCCGTTGTCTATATTGTTTTGAGACTGGCTAAATGAGAGACTGTTTTTATTATAAATTATTATAGTTATCTTGCTTTAGAATGAAACGAATGATAAGAACATATTTTTGCATTCATATGCTTACATTTCTATAAACAGCATACTGTTAATAAGATGAGAGGTGTATGATTTTAATAGTGTGTGTAAGAATTTTTATATATATGTATTTTTTGTCTTTATAGTAGTAATTCAAATGTCCTTCTATTTGACAAATTAACTGTAATTTTTTCCATTAAATATACAAAAATACATAAAATACAAAATCTTCATTTGTCTGGTAAACCATCATCCTTTTGGTTCCTTCTCTGCGGAACCATATCAGTCTCTGAATCGTAGGCCAACCAATTACAGACTGGGACATACTGGCATTATACATTCACACTCTCACTCACGCGCATTTACACACTCCAATTCTTTTGAGCGCATGTTCTTTTGTGAGAGGAAACGGGAGACATGGTGGCCATGCAACCTCCACATAGAAAACATGTGAGCCAAAGGCTCTTACCACTTTGCCACCGGCCCTTGAGAATATATATATGATATGTTTCTGTCTTTTATATATTACTTCCTGTGGTAAAACTGTTGCCCCATATTGCATGGCGAGTCCCTGAACAGAATCATTTCAGGCAAGTTGACATGACGTTTGTGTTGTATGTGCACTTGACAACGTGCCCACCAGGCATATTTAGTGTGACAACACGCAGCCTTACTGTCTTTGTGCCGTCGCCGTCTTGCTCATGGCGGAAAGCTGCAATCTTCAACACTTCATATGAAACTCTAGTGTTTAAAAGCGGCATCTCCTTTCTCCTCCATCATCCACGTTTTTACTTTAGGTATTAATAGCAGTATTGTGTTACTCATGCCACATCACTCATGTATCCATTTTTTTTTCAGTATTTTAGAGAGGTGGTTTGAGCCACATTTCTCATACGCCTTGGTTAAAATGGATTTCTTTATCACAAAGGTATTGCTTAAAGATATAGACTTAGAATCAATCATTTCTCTTCACACTCGGCAACCATTCGTCATGACTGAATTTACTGTGGTTGGGAAAGAGCATGCTGGTTGTTTCCTGTCACGGTCACAGTGCAAATCTGATTCCTGTCAGGGAATCACTGGAACCGTCGATCAGGTGGAGAGGAAGGCCTATAATGACTGGAAAGTTTTCAGGTAACTTGACACTAGTGGTGTAAAGAGTACCTGGAAATCTTACTTGATTAGAAGTAATCATACAAAAAAAAATTTTATTTGTCGCATACATGGTGCGACAGGTAGTGAAATGCTTTTAACAATCGTCCAGCATTTAAACATGCGTCGGTAGTGCAAACATTAGCAGTAAAAGTAAAACTAAAATGCTATTCAATCAAAAATAATATACAGTAAAGAACAATACAAATATAATAAAAATACAAAATCTGTTAGTGGATGGCACAGTTATTACAGTGTCGCAAAAGTATAAAGTGATCAAAAAAGTTTTAAAGTGACCAAGAATTAAGTGTTTTTTGTGCAGATAGAAAAGTGAAAAGTAATCATCGTGCCAGTGGGACAGTTCCTGTAGGTGCTGGGACCCCGTGGTTCAGTCTCCGTACGACCTGTGTTAAGAAGCTCCTGCTCATTCTCTGTGTTTAACCTCAGGGAATGAAAGCGTTTTCCTGAACGCGACAAAGAGAAGAGTATAATTTTGGGATGGCTGAGGTCTTTCACGATCATCCTGGCCCTGGACCAGCACCACTTGTTTATTTCCTACTGTAAAAATTAGTCCCAAGACTTGAGTAAAAGTCGTAAACTGACTTATTTTACTCTTACTGCATTTAGGCTGTAATGAATGAGGTTTAGTTTTCTAATATAGAAAGGAAGTTTAGCACATCATAGTTTCAAAATGGCAGAACAAAATTCAGTGGTACTGACAGTGGTACGAAATTAGAGTCGTTTCGTTTGGTGAAAATTTTGTTTCATCTAATCCATCTAATCTGTGCCATGACTTAATAAATTCAGACAAAATGTTTTTTTTTCATGAATCATTAAATCTTGAGTAATAATTGTAATAAAACAATACATAGCAGTTGTTTAGTTTGCCCTTTGGCAGATATTTAGCAGACTAATTTAGAGTGAGCCCCGCCTTAGGCAGAGAGTTGATGTGATTGGCTCAAGCTCCCTCTGACTCCGAAATGGAGTAGGCGCTAGAAAATTAATGGAAGGAATATTCTATAAGAACGATATTCACACATAATTGATAAATTAAAACATGCAACATCTCTTCATTTAACAAACTTTGTAAAAATGGCTGTTATATTTTGTTAGGATTAAATTCATTCTGTTTGTTGAAGGTTGCTTATAAACATAATTTTCGCAACTTTTACGTCTGCTAGAAAAGCACAATCGCATTCACCTCTCTCTGATCTGTTTATTCAAAAGGTTGGAGAAGCTTTTGAAAAATAACACATTACTTTAATATATCATGTTCTGCGTCGAGAGCAAAGGTGTTGATTCAAATGCAGAGAGAATCTCCAGTGCGGACGCCTTTTTTCTCTGCTTTGATTCCCTAGAAAACTTTTCTTATTTTCACGTTCTTGCTCCGGAGGGCATCACAGCAAAGCGGGAGTCACGTGACTTCAGGTGTCAGGCTGAGGATTCAGAAGCGCCGTTAGTTTCACTCAGTGCTTCTTCATGCCTCGTCTCTAATCTGCAGAGAACAATCATTAGCAATTGATGTCGAGTTTAATAAATGGTTATGACTGTAGACTACATAAACTCTACCATAAAAAGTTCGGCTAGAGTTGTTTCTTCCATTAATGATCATTTAATGCTTCTGCCGCTTTCCTCGATCTGTATTCTTCTCGTGTGGAGCGGCACCAGGCCTTATTGCCCCTCCCACTCCCTCCTTCATGTCAGCTAAGTCCCTCCCCCTCTCTTTCTCCAACGCTCCACTTGTCTGCTGAATGGCAGGCTGATTTTTTACACGGGCCCATTAAGCTCTGGAATTCCACTTTGCCAGTGAACCAAATCCCTGTCTCCTGTCTCTTCTGTCTCTCCCTATGGACCATCCTGTGAATATACAAGATGGTTTGTGTCACTGCAGTGGCCCTTTGCTCTCAAACGCTCGAAACACAGCAAAACACAGTCCGCGTTTTTCGCCGTCTGTCGCTCTGTGATCGCATTGGTTTAGATGCTATTTCTGAATGTCTTCTTCAAAATATAAGTTCATAATGGCTTTGCCTCTTACAGTATGTTCTTAAATTTAAGGGATTTGTAGTAGTGTGTACATGTGTACATAGTAGATTACATGATAGTTTAGTATGTGGTCATGGTTAAGCAAGCATGCAGCTTTTTATTTTTTTTTTCATACAGTACCATCAATATACTTCGCTATATACTATACTGAGTCCTTTCTTATATAGTACCAGTATATGTATGCTATATATACTATATATAGTGTGTGTATATGTATACTATATATACACTGTCTACATCTATTTGCATTTATATTTTTCTTTTCTACTTACACCTTATTGCACAAATAGATATTAACAGTAGATGGAAATTAATATTCTTTGTTTTTATGTTTATGATATTTACTTCATATTAAGGAATTTTAAACAATAAATGGCGCAACAAAACTTTTACACTGTCAATTTTACATAGGGATTTGGTTTTTTTTTCCTGCCTTTATTGCAATTTTTATTTCGAGACATTTTTTTCAAGGATTCGCTGAAAAAAACGTGTAATGTCATTTTTGCAAAGAATGCATAAAATATAACAAAATTCCACGTAGACATGTTAATCTAGCCATTTGAGTGGCGCCGTTTGTTATTTTGTCAGGCTGCATTGATGAACACCTTCTCACAGATTGATTTATTTAACTGGGTAACTAGGATTGCTCTTTCGGTAAAAGTGTAATTAAGGTTTTTACCTTCATCAGTGAAAGATGAGGCTCTTTTATTCTTGCGTGTGAAGTTGTCCAGAGGAGGCAGAGCACTTAGAGATGTAATAATTTATATGCAAATCATCACACGAATTTTCAGTAATGAGATGACATTGTGGAAAAAGAACAAAAATGACCCTCTTGCAAAAAAAGAGAGAAAAAAATCAGAGCCCTTGTTGGTGAGTATTTAATTAATGCAATCAAAGAGCAGAGAGGTAGATCAGTAAGGTGATGAATACTCCGTTGCGTCAGACGGAAAACCGGCCCGGAGCAAAAATATACACCGATTTCTTATCGTTCCCCTCTCAGCACGTAGAACATTGAGTAAAGGTTGTGTTTCTTGATGCTTAAGGACATTCATGATTTCATTTCAATGCATATTCCAGCCACTTTTGCTTCTCTTTTTCTGACTACATTAATAATTTAAGAAGTATTCATCCATAGTGACCTTGCTGTTGCGCTGCATGTCTTCCAGCATAGCCTTCTTATTAAAAGATGTGGTGCTCAGCATTGAGCTTGGTGACAATGCCTAACGGGCATAAATCAGGCTCGCGGAATAAAATACATGAGAAACATTTTACCTCGCATGATTGAGGCTGGAGTTTTCCAAGCACGTAGGCATCAAAATAAAAACAATAAAGAACGCGAGTGGGGGCCATCTTTGTGGACTGAGAGGCTTTTGGATCTGAAATGGAGTTGATTTTCTGTCATCACAGCTTCTCCGACACGAGCATTTTGGGTAATTCGGCACAAAGTGGCCGCTTCCCTCGGAGAGTCTTGATTATCACACTCGGTTGTCTCCTCTTAATTTTTTTTGCATTTCTTTTTGTTATTTTTTTGGGGAAGTGTGAATCATTATCTCTTGCATGCAAAGTACGAAGTCACTGGGAAGAACTAGACGGCAAGAGGAAGAGCGGTTGCCTGGGGCTGCTATCGGTGCTTCTAAAGCTCCTTGTGCTTTTACGACCCTGTGAAGCAGACCATTCTTCATCATTATCTGTGGTTGTTAAGAAGCAGGCTCATCTGTATGCCCCTCATTCCACGCGTTGCTTGCTCACACAGCACACATTGACATTCAAGTCCAGGTGTTGCTAAACTACAAAAACACAGTCCTGCGTTATACGACCAGAGCGATGCAGAATATTCCCGACCTTTGCTCTGCGCTGTTGTGGATGTTCAGGAGCCTCGTTTCATTCGGATTTTTTTGCGCGTCGTCCTAATATCGTCTCGGTCCTGGCAGCTTTATTTCGCTCTGGGCATCTCAGACGATCTGAGCTCTTTACTAGTAAGTGGTGAAACGCTACTCTGGCCTGATTACAGAGGAGAGCAGTCTGGCTGTTAAGCCCATTAAAGCAGACGTCCACCGAGCCATTTTGATCCAATCACAATAAATCATTTATTCCCCAACTGACTTGCATTGCTGAAAAGTGGAGCTATAACTTATTCTCTCCCTAAGTCGAGATGACGTGCTTTCTGGGAAGGAAGCGACTCAGCAAAGTGACATGGACCAGAACAACAGCCTTTTTTTTTTTATCCATGCTGTTGTGTTGCCTGATAACTCTATCTTGGATATAATTATATGGTAATGAAGCTGTCACAATAACGCTGGTATTCATGAAGCCATGATACTGATGGGTTTAAATATAACTTGAGAAAAAAGTTCAGGTTTTCTATGCGATCACGTTTGCATTGCGAATAAAAATGCAAAAGGATCTCTGCAATAATATTCGCTTTGTATTTGGATTGTATTTGCTTTCGCTTTTCAGTTGCTCCGATGCGCAGAAACTACGACAATTTTAGCACAAATTCACTCTACAAATTAATTTGCATTAGTGCTTTGACACATTCGCCAAAACTCGATGCAAACACAATATTTTACTTCAAAATACTTTGCAAGGTCTATTTGTGAGAGGAATTTACAAGGCAGGTTCAAGAGACGTATTCGTTAGGTCAATTTGTGGGGTGTAGGAACCTACCAATCAGCGTCAGAGGGCGTGTCTGTGGAAAAAATGGGTGATGTCATGATGCTCTATTATTCTGAAAGGATTCTGTAAAACCCGCTTGTCAGACGCCTTGTATGAGCATGAACACGGTTGCATTTGAGTAACGCCGCCGGACAGCATGTGTTTGACCCGCCCACTGACAATGATTGGCAGGCCCTGTCAACTCTTGAATCAATCTGACAATCCGTTTTGTTTTCATTCGTGAGAAGCGATCGACTTGGCTGCCTAGTATCTAGTAGTGCCGCCTAGCAGTCACCAAAAGATTAATTTTTTTATGAGGATAGTAATATTAATTTAATAGATGTATACAGTGTATAATATTTATACATACACACACACACACACACACACACACACACACACACACACATTACTGTAGTACATTACTGCTTATTGGAATATAAACACGACAAAACTGTTTATACTTTAATTTTCAAATGAATGTGTTTTAAAATATATTCTGGATAATATGCATGTGCGTATATCACTCTTTCTCTCCATGTTGTCTTCTTTTACTTGTTTGTCTCTATCATCTTCCTATGTCTCTCTCTCTCTCTCTCTCTCTCTCTCCCTCTCTCTCTTTCTCTCTCTCTCTCTCTCTCTCTCTCTTCTCTATCCATCCATCTCATCACACTTTTCTCCCTCCCCCTTATTTCTTCTCCCTCTCTCACCTATGTCCCCCCCCCCCCCCCCAAACCACTGTTCTTCTTCTTCTCTCTCCCTTTCTCATCTCCCCTTTTCTCCCAACTTTCTCTCTCTTTCTCACCCTCTCTCATCCTTATTCTTCTTCTCTCTTTCTCTCCATCTCTCTCTCTGGTTGATGTCTTTTCTATAGCTATGTGATGTGTACAGACCTTGATCATTAAATTCCAGCTCAACGTTGAGAGTTGAGTTCAAGCTTAAGCATAAACGTTTAATACATCCTAAAACCTATTTTTTTATACCCTCCCGCCATGGTGGCCTTCTTCTAGAGCTTTTAGGGTCATTCAAATATTTAAAATATAACAAAGTGTTATATTAAAGAGCGGTGTAAAGTGTGGCGGTGATAATTCATGCCTAAACTGTTGGTTTGGCGTCAGTGAATGTGACTGAAATTCCACCAAATGCAGGGCTTAGGGAAGCTGTGCATCTCTGATTGATGGAGTGCGAGGTGGAGCAGCCTGTTCGGCCTGTTCCCATCTAACAGATTCATGAGTCAATCACACCGCCGCAAATAACTCTGGCCGGCAGCATTTCTGCAGGTAAAAAATGGCCTGCAGGAGGTGACATCCTGCACTGGATGAAATAAAGGCCGGCCTGGCCTGTAGACAGGAATCCCATGAGCCCTGTCGGAGCTGCCATTGTGCTCTTTTAAAGGTGAATGTAAAGCCTGACCCAAGGAACAGTGAAGGTTAAGTAGAATCCGCTGCGAGGCCATATACCATGTGTTGTATATGTGTGATGGTAAGATGCACGATGTCATAACCCCAACTTTTACACTCCCATCTCGTATGAAATACACTCCACCGTTCCTCCAGCAGGGGGAGGGTGGAGAAATCCCACCACATCAATATCGAGCCGAGGCAAGATTGTATTTTAAAATTCAATTTACTGAACCAGAATGAGGTGAAAACGTGTCGGCGGGCTTTCGCTGACCCATTAGGAAGGTGGCCGCCGTGCTGGTGGAATGAGGTCACGCTCAGAAAGGGTGGGACGGGGGGCTGTGGCGCCTGCCCCGGGACACGCTGTGATCCACTGCAATGCCGCATGGAGGAGTTTGATGTATTATGAATTGCTTAGGCCAAGCAAATAGTGCCAAATCCGTCAGTTTAAATCACTCTGCGTTGAAACAGCATGGCGGTCGGTAAACGGCCTCTGCTTTTGGTTTTCAATCAAACTAATCTTCACTCTTAGAAATCACTATTTCATTATTCCCAACGGTTCAAGGTTTTTTTTCACCCCACACCAGTCTTGGTGAGTTTCAGGCATTTATGATATACATTCTTGTATATAATATATACGCATGTATACATTACAAGTCCAACGCTGGTGTTGAATTATTTACAATGCAGATTTACTTTGAAGGCCTCAAAACTATGAAGAACTATGAGACATATCGATTTATGTTTTGTTCATTCATTTTTTATGTGCATTCTATATTTTTTTTCTTCTTTTTTCATGAGGGAGTCAGTGTGTTACCCAGCGTAACAAAAATAAAAATTATGTATAGTATAAATTAAATAGATGTACAGGTATGTATTATGCACATATACAGTGTATAATAAAACAGTTATATATAATAATTTTTTTTAAATTTGTATGTATTACATCAAAAAGACAAAAATACGAAACACAATTCTTTTTATTTATTATTTATTTATGTTGTATTTATTTTTTATTATTTATTTGTTTTATAATTTAAAATGTATTACTGCTTAAAAAATTATAAACATGACAAAACTGTTTATACTGTAATTTTCAACTGAATGTGTGTGCTTGTTTTGAAAATGTTCTGAATAACACGTGTGCATATGTCAGTTTCACTCTCCATGTGATCTCCCTTTTCTTGCATGTCTCTTGTCTGTCTCTCCGACCTCTCTTCCTCTCTCTCTCTCTCTCTCTCTCTCTCTCTCTCTCTTTCTCTTTCTCTCTCTCTCTCA
>CM051500.1:5723273-5837996 GCA_028031935.1 Paedocypris micromegethes | reverse complement strand
CACACACACTGTTGTTCCTCAGATAGAACTATCCTAGCCAATCATTTTCGATCCGTTTCCAGTTCATTCTAAATAGATAAAACATTTTTTATTGAAAGGTTTATGTTTCGACAGGCACACACATACACTCAGACATACATTACCAACCCCACATGGAGTCACACTTCTGAAGAGCTATTTATGGTATCATGCTTGGCTGAGAAGAGTGCAAAATTTGACATGTTCTTTATCAAGTTAATAAAATGTCATCTGCTCGGAAAACCGTTATTCCCTTTACGCAGCTACAGTATCTGCGATTTGCTAAATGCCTTAGAAAATTACACAATATACCTGATTACCTATTCAAATCACAGAGGTGCTCTAATTTTGTATATTTACATATAATGTTATTTACATAAGAAAAAATAAACTGGTGACTGCAAATTTTGTGAGCTTTTGAAACCAAGGCCTCGGAAAATATACGGCACACAAAAGACGTGACAGAAAATTGGATGGACATTTAATCAAGCGCGTGTGGTTACCTCTGATGGAAAAGAAAACCTGCCAGTCTATTTAAAGCACTAATACGATGACTCTTTGAGCTCCGGTAATATGTTCATTTAGTGATTATTTTTTAATACTGTGAAATAGATTGAATATGAGCTTCGGCTGAGTGTGAGCTGACAGGATCTTTCAATTTGCCTCCGAGACGTTATAAATCCCATTATTTGAAAATATAAGGTGTCTGTTGTTGCTCATATTTGAAGTCAGAAAGATGTATTTGAATGTGTCACCGTGAATCAGGTGCCGTCAATGACACAGTTATGAAAGCCGCGTGTGTGATTTATTATTCCACGCACATTGACAGTATAGCTTTACTGACATTATAAAAAGATAATTTAATATTGTGATCCTAATCTCTTGCTGTAGTCAAAGACCTGGCAGCCTATATTAGATGACAAACACTGGAATCATCATGTGGGATCTGCTCTTCTTGGCGATGTGTTTGTTGAGAACTTGTACTTTTTTTTTGTTTTACTGGTGTCTGTTTATAATTTTAAATGGTGAAATGACTACATTTGTTAACAATTGTATTTTATACTTTTGTGTTTTTTAGATTTAGTTTTTTCCTTTACCATCGTTTTTTTGTAGCTTTTCCTAAAAACTTTTAAGTCTGTAAATAAAGGTGGTAGAAAGACAGATTAGAAGAATAGATAAGTGAAGCGGATATAATATAGATTTGATTGTAGAGAAAAATAGAACTGTAAAAATGCCAGATTGTATATTTCTCAGTTGTTGGACAAATAAAGATCCAACTCGTTTGGTCAAGAATTCACTGTATTTGTATATACAGTAGTTGATTTATTTTGAATTAATCTTGAAAATGACTTCATGCACGTTGGATAAAAGCAACCAAATAAATGTTATGTTGAGTCATTGAGCTGATTTTCAGATTTGGTTCATTCCATGACCAAAACTTGTAAAGTGAATGATATATATCATGTGATATTTAAGTGTGGAAACGTGACAGCGATTTCTTAAATTACTCCATTAAAGTTAACGCAGAAGAGAAAATGTAGTTTAGTCTCTACAATCTATAAAAAAAATTATAAATAGACAATTATTTTTATTTGCTTATGTTTATGTACTGTAACTGTAATCTGACTAAAAGGCACACTTAAAACTCTTAGTTTTCTATTTTCTTTTTTAAATTTGACATATAATCTAGTATCTTCTGTATGAACTTTGTTCTGACTGACATTATGTGCTAAACAGTTGTGGGAAGCTTTGCTGTCTCACAGCAAGGAGCACCGTTACAAAAAGACTGTTCAGAAGTTTGATGCCTTTCGATGTGGAGTGAATGTTTTCTCCATGCTTGCCTGGATTTCTTCCGGTTTCCACGACAGTCCAAAATCAGGCTTGAAGGTTCTGGAAGATTCCCCAAATGTGTGAGTGAGAGTGTGAATATACGTGTCGCTCTCTGATTGGTTGACCACCAATTAAGGAAGCATCCTGCCTTGGACCAAGAGTGGCTGGGATTCCAGCTTAGTTGGACTAATTGGAATCCCTGCGAGCCCCGAAATGAAAAAGGCGGGCGAGAGAATGAAGAGGGGAACTTAACAGTGATGAAAATTGCAATAATAACTATAAAACCTTACTTCCTGTTTTTAAATCTTTAGTCTGTAATATCTCACTTAAATTGGAGATTTTGAATACTGCATGACCAGTTATTGTCTCTTCTTGGTTGTTCTGGTTCACTGCAATTTAACCAAGAACACACACATTTAAAGTCAAATAAAGGTTTCTCAAATAAACTTGTTTCAGTCTTTTTTTGCAGGCTGCCACTGCCAAATACAGTTGCTTTAATCTCCAGACTTTAGCAAATGACATAATCAAGTCGACACAGACTAGATACTTGTCACGCTAGCGTGCTAAACCCAAGCGGCTGGCGACATAAACGCCGACGTGCTGCAGTTTGTCACAACTCAGACCATTAAACGAAACCTAGACTAGCTGCGAACGCCGTGATTCAGCTTCCTCCTCCCTTTTTCTGCCATGCCAGCAAAGAGCAAATTATCCTCATATTCAAAGTGACCTTTTGATGGAGATTAACATGGCATACCTCCGCAGCTAATTCAGTTAGTCGTTCTGACACGCCATTGATCATCAGGGAGAAGCGAGCTATTGAGACGTTGTCACGGCAGTGGCGTGCATAGCAAACATCAGAGAGGAGCTTCTCTCTGATGGGAACGGAAAGCGGAAAGGGAGGGCGGCAATGGTTAATGTTAATGGAGAGGGAACCGGAGTGCTCTCAAAATGGCTTCCGTTTGACAACTTCATTGGCGCTGTCAAAGACCTGTTGACTTTAGCGGAAACCTCGCTATTCAAATTCGCCCGTGTTTGAATCCCACGACATGCTGCATGTCTGGGAACGCTTCCATCTTCCTGCTGTGAAAGCGCTGAATGCTTGGAGTTATCGCATGTTTCAGGTGCAGCCATTGTTGGGGTTTGGAATTTCTCGCAGCCTTTCTGCTGGCGTGTCAATGGTTCACTCAATATGCAGAAAAACGTGTCGATGGCGTTTGTACGGCGAGAGATGTGAAACAGAGGGGCTTATCTTCTCTTCTCTCTTCTCCCTCGCCCCCACTGCTTCATTTTCTTTTTCTTTTTTTCCCTCCTGCGCTGTCAGCTCTATTAAATCTGTGCGAATGTGCGTGGAGACGGAAATGCACGTTTATCTTTACAAATTACACTGTTTGCATTAAGCATTTCATCTTCTGATGAATTATCTCCAAAGCGAACTGCTGCCTGTGCTAATTTTTTGGCGGTGCGATTTGCACAAGGGTAATGCTAGCTCAATTAAATTCCTCTCTGCCTTTTATAGCTGATCATGATTGCGCATAAAATTAAAATAGGAAAACATGTGAATAAAGAGGGAAATGAGGCGAATTTGTCCAGGCAGCGCTTCAGGATGGACAAATTCATCCATTTTGTCTAACCAACGGACCATTTGTAAAAGGCGATGCTGTGGCATTGTGCTTTGTAATCAGGGAATTGTTTTGAAAGTTTAAAAATAAAAACTTGGTTTTTCTTTAACTGGGAATCAAAATATTGTTTTATTATTAAACGTCAAATCATCTTCATGTTTCACTAGGAATTGATTTCAATGGTAGTTGATGCTGAATCACTTTTAACTTTTAGCTAATATCTTATATGCTAAAAACAACTTTGGCTGTCTATAAATGTATCAGTTGAATTGCTGTGAACATAATTGCTTGCCAAAGACATTATCACTGTATAGCGTAATAAAATTAAGTGCATGTCTGTTTTTTTTATTTTTTTTTTCTGGTCAGATTTTGGTGAACGTGTTTTTTTTTTTAGGGATCTTTGGGATGTCATTACCTGTTACTTAAAATAGAAACTGTCTGTTTTTACTTGAAGGTCAAAGGTTAGGATGCTGCTGGATGAGAATGAGAATGTGTGGCCTTGACACTTAAAAACCCTATTTAAATAGGGGCTGAAGTTATTCACTAAAATGGTTTGCTTTGAAGATTCTTTTCGGGGGGAATTGTACAGTAAATACCTTTTTAGTGTAGCTTTTTGTGATCATCAAAATAAATGTACTTGCTTGTGATTAAGATCTTAAAAAAGTGCACAACCATCTAGAGATCCATTCATCCACATATTACTTTTAATTAATTGATTGCTATACAAATAATTAGATTTTTTTAAATAATTTTAATTTTTCATGCTTTTGATTTTCATGTGTTTACTTTTTTTTTTACCCACCTAGACCAGCTACCACTATTAATAATACAGTATAACTATAAATATTACAGTATAAATGCAAATGTATTTTTTGGAATTCAGTGTGTAAATCTCTCCCTGGAGTTACCTGGAGAGTTTGTATATCTAACACTCGCAGACATTCTGAAGGTTGTGTGTTTTTAATGTGTTACACCAGCTGTGTCTGTATCTCCATAGGAAGCCGAGCACCTGATCCTTTCTTCTGGAAAAGCAGAGATGGGGGTTGGGTGGTAGATGCTTATTGGAGAAAAAACACATTTCCATTTTGTCTTTTTTTCCCACTTTCACCCAACCTGTGATTTGTATGCAAGCTCCACACACGTGCAGCATTGCATTTCATGCGTAATGTTCCCCCTAAGAATAAAATGCCATTAAATGATAAACTAAACGCCAGTAATCACATTATAGAAATGGTCGCTCACTGATTTGGTGTTTTTTCAAAGTGTTTAAAGCTTAATTTTGGTGTAAATCATTTTATTAGGTTATAATTACACTCTCGTGCAGCAATGTAGATTTGGACCTTTGCTCTTGCGCCCGTAATTCCTGGGACGGAGATGCTCGGGGGAAGTGATCTAACTAAATATGATTAATGGAGTGGTAGCTAGGTCCAGTAAAATAGGTGCAGGATGATAAGTGGAGGGCATTGTGGGTTTGACCTAATCTGCGGAAGTTGGATTTTTACTAAATCTTTCTTGCGACAAATTCCTCCCCCTCAATTGCTTCCTGAATGAGGGTTTTTGTGGGTTTTTGTTTGGGTGGTGAAATAGAAATGTGCATAACCTAAACGTGAAATTAAATTCAACAAGTGCAATAATATAAAATCAAATAATTTTAGCTTGGAGTACTTCCTTAACCCTTTCTTAGTTGTTGTTATCACTTAAAGTGTTATTGTGTTATTGAGTTACTTTTGTAACCTTAACCAGTGTTTTGTACACTCAATTTGTTAAAACTGTTGGAGCTGGAGGCTTAATACGAACAAATTATATGTTTTATGAATGCCATCAGCTTCTTGCACTTATGTGCATTCATAAAGTTAAAATTGTTAAAATTCATAAAGTGAATTTGAACAAAATACAAAATCTGGATTTTTTTTTCTTCAAATAAAAACAAGATTGGTTTGAATTCTAGTGGAGACTCCATGAAATATATTACCTTGACCTTCATGCACAAAAGCATTAAACCATGAATAAAAGGATGAACATCATCTGGGAATCTCTGCCATAGATTTTATCAGTATTTTTTGAAAAATATTTAAAAAAAATCTCCGTCTTGACGTTTGAAAATGTAGACTGGAACCTGCCTACTCTTAATTGTCAGAGCACTTGAAATACCTGGAATGGAAAAGTTTCCTTCATTTGATTCACATCCAATTTCCAAAAGATCATAATTTTTAATTTTTGCTTTGACACAATGTATGATATGTTCTGAGAATTCATGTCAAATTCTGGGACAAGATGTTGACCAGGAATGCCTTGATTCTTCAAAATAGTGTATCTACAGCTACAAAATAGAAATAACTTGAGATTAGCGTACTTATCAATGAATTCAGTAAATAATGAACGAGTCAATTAAGTTTATAATAAGTCATCTATTTAACCAAAAAGTGAAAAACCTCAAAATTGCTACCTGCAGCTGTAAGTATTGTTGCGAAATATATGACACCGTTTGTAATGCTTAACATCTCTGAAAAAGCTGAATAAGTACTAGTTCAAATTGTTAAATAAAAAGCAGAAATGTTACACAACTAAGAGAGGAATAAAAAAAAAGTATTTCTGTTTGGAATTCTTGTTCTAGACTCTTAGTTCAACTAAAACACTCTTATCTTTAAAAAACAAAATTGCTTTCAAAAAATGGCGAGTCGCACTGAAGCCATGAAGCATCACCATGATGATGTCACCTGCCCAATCAGAGCAGGGCAGTGTTGTTGTGGGATGATGCCTTCCTCGGGCTTGGGTAGAAATCGCACAGGCGTAGACCATTTCCCGTGAGACCGAATCTACAGTGGTGGCTCACCGAGTTTGGACCTAATTAAGCGTCTTGAAGTAAATACTCCGCACTGTTGCATCCTAACTCCTGCTGCGCCTCACTAAGAGTGTGCGGGGCTTCTCGTCTTTGTCTCTAGGCTGAGGAGAAGGGAGGCAGCTCACACTTTCATTAGATTCTCATTTGCTGATCTCCCCCGTGAGCCTGAGCTCTGCCTGCCATTGGAAGAGATTCAGGATTTTTTTCTGTTAATTAAGACAGACATAGCCGGTACAACTGTTTATTAAAAATGTCAGGCATCAAGAGATTTGATCTTATATTGAAAGATGGTCTCTGTAAAAATCTGGCCTTTAATAACAGCAGCACTTTAAAAATTCATCCAACTATTTTCTCAACCACCCTTTCATTTCCAAAGGTGTAAAGAGTACCTGAAAAAAAGTACAAATACAATACGGTAATAATTACGCCATTCCAAGTCACCCATTCCAAGAAGACTTGAGTAAAAGTTAAGTACCTAATTTTAAAAGATCATAGCTATTTAAGTCGTACTGAATTTAGGCTAAAAAAAAAAAAACACCAAGAAAAACAAGAAACCTGTGAGGTTTTATTTCCTATAATAGGAATGAGTTTTAAGACCAGAATGTTTCAAAATGGCAGGACAAAAAAGTTTGTCTCAGTCAAACTCAAATGTGCAATTACCGATTCACGTGATTTGGCTCATAAATAGCATCCAGTACCTTCAGCACCCTGTAGATGGTGATATCGCCTCGTCTGCCCAAGAAATTAACCGCAATAAAAAAAGATGCAGATTTGTCGCGCACAATCATAATGTTACAAGTAACGGTAATTGTCCATTCAAATGTAGTGGATTAAAGAGTACAGATCTCAATCAAAAATGAGTAGAGTAGAATTTTTTTTTTTTTGATACTCAGTACAAGTACAAAGTAAATACTTTGTAAAGTTGAGTACATTTACTGAAGTACTCAAGACCCATCGTGGGTCAAACGGAGCTGGAGCCAATCCTAGAAACTCTAGGCCTGAAGGCGGGATAAACATCCTGGATTGTAGGCCAACCAATCACAGAGTCAGACACACACATTCACACTTTCATTCGCACCTATGAACATTAGTCCAGACTGAAATTCTCCCACATGGTTTCAGTATGTTTGTTTTTGCCTGACGTTTCAATAAAGCAAATGTGTGTTTTCATATTCTGGTAGTAATGTTTTATAGGCAGTATGTTTACTGCCTATATTTTATAGGCAGGATTGTAATGTATTCTACTTTCTCTGGGTCTTCTTGCTTTCATTAAGATAATAAATGTATTATTGTTAATCTAAATTCATAAAATACTAATAGAGCTCTAAGATGCATTTGTTCGGGTTAGTTGGTTGTAGTCAAGCATGTCAGTATCTGTTTACCAGTACAGTGTCGAGATGCTGAAGGTATAGCTGGTAAAAAAAAAACGTTGGTCTTCCGGAACACGTTCATTAATGCTAAAATGTTCTCAAGATATAAAAGGGACGAAATGGATCCAGCCAATTAATTTTTGCTCAATAACAGGCAGGTTCATTAAGAAGAAAACTTGGAGTTTGGAGGAGCACTAGTAGATATGTCAGGCCTTGTGAGATTACGAGAAGCTCTTCGTGCCTGTGCCTAGAGAGGATTATTCTAGTAATACAGTTGTTATGGTAATGATGAGCACACTATTAGAAAGACCTCTGGGCTTTCGACCTGCAGCAAGGTGGGCTTCTACGTGCTGGCGCTTGAAGGTTTCCTTGACAAGAATATGAGTGCGATGGAGGGACCAGATTTGTCGGCGCTTGAATCAGTTTCAATGTGATTGATTCGGTTTCTGTCTGATGTGCCGAAGCACCGTCAAGTCGGCGGGAGAAACCAATGATAAATCAAGGAAAATTCTAGACGCGGGACTTGGCTGGGAAAAGCTCGAACATTTCAATGTGCTCATTTATCTCCATTCACTTTTAAGTACTTGGAATATGTACGAACGTTTTGCTGCACACCATCCCCATTGATTTAATTTGTTCAGCTTGTACGTCTTGAATGTGAAAGTCACACCACTCGAGATTGGTTTTATAGATATATATTTATATTTGTTTGTTTTCTCTAGCAAGCCTTGTGGTTTCGATAAGACGCTCCTTTAAGATTAAAGAGATTATAGTGTAAACTGCTGGACTAACACGGTCTGATCTATCAAGACCTTGAGAGATTTAAGCGCTAGAAAGCCTTCGTTGTGTAATTTCAAAGACGGTAAAATTTTTTCCCTACATTTCTTTCCTCTCGCTCTTATTCCTCTCGCTCCTTATTCACCAACACTCTGTTAAAACATCTTAGCTGAGCATTCCTCACAGATGAGGGCCTTTGACACCAAATAGATGGTGAGGCATTGCCCCTTTATTAACCTTTCCTTTTAGCAGAGCCAGTCTCTTCACACCAAGCCACTTCTTCTTATCGAACACACGGCACACTGGAGATTAAGGACATAAAGAAGAAATGGACAGGCAAAATGGATGGGAGCAACACAGTGTTGAATTAAGAAAGAGAGGCTTTATTGTATAGTTGGAGTGTCTTTTAGATGTCGAAATGTCCAATTTCAGAGTGTAAAGTGCTTTCTTGACTTTATATCACGGCAAGTTGTCACACGTTTTAGATGTGTACTTTAATATATTTAAAATACATTTCCACATGTTCTCTAATCGAGCAGGAATTCGTTGAAAATTCCTTTACAAATTTGATAACTGTCCAGTGCATTCAGATGGCTTTATTTTGCATGTATTTGTACATTTTACCAAAGAACCATTTTTTGTTTATGTGGAAAGTAAAAAAAATGTTTTGTGACCAAGCTGGAATTTCACTTTCCACACGTTAAATATTATCCCCGTTGAATACTTGCCCGTAGATGCCTGTAATCCCTCCCAATCCTCGAAATTTCACTCCATATTGTCACAGAACCACGGACTACGTTTCCCATGTTCCCCTGTTCCTGTTTCCGGTCATGTGTGTAGTCACGTCGTTCATGTCTCACCTGTTGTTCATTTTACCTCGTTTCCATTTATATTTAAGTTTCACCTGTCTCAGTGCTCCTTGTCGGTTATTGTCGTCACCCCTGCGTGTTCATGTGTCATGTTTCCTAGTGGTCCCGAGTTTCTGTGTGAGTTATCGTCATTGTTTTATTAGTAAAGTCTTGTTTTATGTACACCACGGTCTCCGGCTCCTGTCTGCACCGAGGACCGTGACACATATTTTTGTTTCCTAATTGTAAGATTTGCACAAAACACCAAGCAAACACAGCGAATCACAGTGTTTTACTGTGTTTACATAAGCAGAGCCTCTGGATTTTACTCTTTACAGTGCAAGTTTGAAACTAAAAGTCTTGTGTCACCCAATATGATTTTTTTTTATCTTGGGATACAATTTGGTAATTTACAATCTGTTTAGCAGCATGTTTCTCATAACTTGAGTGGTAGGACAGTTGCACAACCAGCTACAAATTAAACACCATTTAATAACCATTATTATTAAACATTACAGGTAAACATTAATTCACGCGTAGTAATGCACTTCTTTAAATGCAAAATATCAAAATCAAAACAAAGTAAGCATATCCATATAGCCATTTTCCTATTCAACACGTCATGGCTTTTCACATTCCAAATGCAAAAAATAACACATCTTCTGTGAAACTAACTGGTCTTTCAGTCATATACAAAATATGGAATGGAAACGCAATAAATTAGTGTTTTATTGCTTCTAAGTTGCACTGTGATCAACCAAATGTTGTTCCAAAACTTCAGACATGTTATGCTCTGAGACCTGCTTTGCGAACTTTGCAAGACAATCTTTAAGAAAATTGGTGCGATGCAATCCAAAACCGATACCAGAATTTAGACCAGTGCATTACTATAGCGACATTGCTTGGCTTTACCTACGCTAACGTTGTTTTGCTTTAAGTTGTCTGTGCTACACAGCTGATGTGAAGATCGGATTAACGATCAGCCTTTGCCAGCCAATATCAATCTACTAAAACGGCTTTGCGGATCAATCTTTTAGAAAATTCGTGTGATTCAGCACGATACCAATACCGTACCAGAAATTGAACCTGACCATCTCTACGGCGACTCTGCTTTGCTTTTCACGCGCTAACATAACTTTTAGCTGATGTAAAGATTGGAATAAAGATCAGCCTTTGCGAGCTGCTAACGGACTTTACATCAGATTTTTTTTGTACAGTTGCCACGTCAGGGCCTAATCTCTAATACTAATGACTTCTAATTGTTCTCAATGAGACTTAGACACTGAGTCTGAGTTTTGGGAAAAACAGAGCCGACACAAACATCAGAGCAAATAAGTCAATTTATTCCTTTGTATACCAGAGGATCTTCAAGCTTCTGTTTGGCGTCTTTTGTATCCTATTACCCTCACGCTGAGTTTGTAATCTCTGAACTAAACTAACAAGCCCAATAAAAAGGTTGCTGCTCTGCATCTGCATGTAATTAGACTAATGATATGTTAACAAACAAATAAGAGTTAGGTACCAGTGCTAGTGATGATAGACGCGGGAGAAGTGCAATTAATCGCATCAGTCGCGGGCGATTTTGTGACGACTTGTGCTGCAATTTCAGTAAATTAGTGCTTGTGTGCAAACAATCGGAAGACGATGTCGGTGACGTGACTTTTAGCCACGTGAAATGCCTTAGCTACACAAAAAACCCTATTTCTGCTGCGTACGAGTATATGTTCTATGCAGCTAATTGTTTTGACATATTGGTCATATGGATTTTATATGTAAGAACTACATAGTAAATGAATGAATGGAAATGCTTTTATTTGTCCCACAGAGGGGAAAATACAACAGCAGACATAATAGAAGAGAGAAACACATTAACAATAAGAAATAATAAAATATACAAAACATAAAACATAAGAAAACGAGCATGCATGAACCTAGACTTAAATAACACTGTACACATAAACAAAGGACACTGCACACATCAGACGTAATAAACATAACTATAACCATATATAGCACACATCATAACACTGCAAACATCAAGTCACCAGTTCAGATTGTGAAGTCTAATAGCACCAAACGTTTTCCTTTTACACCATTCTTTAATGCGTCGTAAATGCAGTATTACAGAATTATGTAAATCCTGTGCTTGTATTGTTTTTTAACGAAGAAAGTTGACTCTAAATAATCAAATAATCTCATCGTGCCGTCACATTTACATTATTTCCAAACCACAAGCCTTGACACGTAAAGGATTTGAATGCGCTATTAATTCTCACATCATTTTACAGTCACAAGTGTATCTGTTTTTTTTTCATCCTGGCTTGCTGTATTTAGCTCAGAGCTGAATGCTGACGGTTTGACTTCTGAAAAGACAGAATGAGAGAAGTTAACTAGTATAGATTTAAACGAGGCCGTTACTCATTTGTATTCCTGACGCAGACTCCCACACATTCACTCGTATATACGTACACCACAAACCAGCTGCCTTTGACTCCTCGCTCCTGCCGCTTGATTAGTCTCTCTGCTGAGGAATACGCAGAAATAATCTCTGATCGCGCATCCCTCGTGCACGCAAACGTCGCTAGCTACTCCGCCGTTACCAGTAACAACAGAAGAAAAAAACAACTGTCATTATGCAGAGCAGATTTCAAGGGATTTACTCCATTTAATAGTCTCTGATTCCCCCATTAGCATTTTGCATTTTAAAAGAGGTGAATTATAATCATTTGTTCAGAAATGAAAGCGTTTGTGCGAATTCCCCGTTTACCTTGAAACGTTGCTCTGTGTGAATGAGTCAAAGGCATTCGGTAGAAAAACTGCACTGAACAGCCCTTGTCACACAAAATCTACATCACCTTAACCCTGAGGGAGAAGTTCCTTTAAATACAAGGAAACTAATGGTATGTTTAAAGAATCTGGATGGAGAATAACCTGTGTGTATTAAAGTGGAACTATGGGGAGGATTAGCCGTATTGTGCTAGCTGCTTTAAACGGGGCAAAACCATTTTTATAGGTTTTGGTACACATCTGTCTATACATTCTTCCGGCCATTTTCTGAACAGTGTTTCCCTTTCTGGGTCCTGGGGAGCTTCAGCCAATCACAACAACTCTGTAGGTGGGACACACACGGTGGTTTTGCAGCTAACCAATCACAGAGCGGGACAAACAAACACACACTCTCACTCACACCTATGGCTCATTTTTCAGATTTAAATTTACCTGATGTGTGTTATCGGACTGTGGTAGAAACACAGAGACTGGGAGGAAACCAAAGTTTTCAATCGTCACTTGTCGCTGTTAAGGTTTGAGAAATGTGAAAATTCCGAATCTCATATTTATAAAAACTCTGCCGTATCTTTAACATCAGCATTGTTCTACGCAGATCAAACTACTCTTATCCCAATCAGAATGCTTAGTCTGCCACCAGATAACAGCCTCTTCCCACACTTGCCAAAATCTATAAAACTATGTAAATGTCAGCTAATACTGGAAGCGAGCACAGCTTAGCTTGACAGTAAAGCAAACAGGCTCTGTTTGTTGTATTTTGCTATTTTTGTATGAGATGCATTTACAAAATTTGTTTAGGAGAACGTGTCTGTCGGAGAAGGCCGCTCTGTGTGTTAGGCCAGGCTGACATCAGAGGAGAAAATTGCCAATTATTTTCCTGTCAGATTTGAAACGGGTCAGATGTCGTTGGCTGATATAAATAGCGAACTGTTTGTCACGGAGCACGCACTATTGAAAAGAGACAAAGGACGCGATCTGTGAAGCCTTTCTCCTGTCTCCGCTGGACAGAAGCCGGAGCTATTTGTCAATCGAACAAATTGAATTTTCTACGATTCACTGAATATCTGCTGGGCTACTCGTTTGATTGGTTTTCTTAAGAACACACTTTCAGTTTTTGAGTTTGCGTAGCCCAGTGGTTTGCAAAGTCTGATGGCCACGCCCACTTCTGCCGCCCCCACCCAAAAAACAATGCACTACACATGAGTGAATGAGTGTAAGTTTTTGTTAACAATATATTTTTCATAAATCATCCACAACGATATAATAGCAGTTCCAGAACGTTCCCATTTTGTAAACTAGCAGCAGATTTGATGTGAATAGAAGCAAACCGTGGCAATCATTGCTACTCGCTGGTTATTATTGAACAGTGTCTAATGGGCCAGTAGTTGTAAATTGTGTCGCTTGCAGGTAAAGTGCTGAATTTTCCTCTAATGATGGAGGGAAAAAAGCTTTTAGAGCATTTTAAAGCAACAACCAAACTATAAATGCTTTTTTTATTGTTACCATGTGATTATACGCTTTAAAAAGCACATAAAACACAGCAACACACCTTAAAAAGTGTCTGTTTTTTGTGCACATTCATCTCCTGGTCATTGGGATCAAATATCGATTTTCCATTGATATCACAGGAATTTGATCCATAAAATTTCTACATCTTCTAAATATTCAATTTTCATTCAAATTCATTTCCATCATTGAGTCTTTGGTGGCACGGCAGTCTGAAATACATGTGCATCGACTGGCAATTTTTTATTCCTCAAAGCCTCTTGATGTTAATCGCACGTTAATCTGTTTTGAAAGGCAGTGTCAATCACATCTGGTAAACCAATATTCATTCGCCCTTAAGGATTCTTCCGCGGCTATTATTAGCAGTAAAGCATCAGCAGCACCGGGGACAATCCTTTTCCGTATACTGGAGTGTAATTTACTATGGCAAAGATAGAGAAGCCATTAAATCTGGTCATTCAAGCTTCCTCACACAGACAGAAGAATTATGGTGGAGCTGACGCTCTCCAGAGTGCATGTAACACAGGACACCTGATCCAACATTTATCACTTCTTAAACAACAGCGACAAGCCAAGCAAAAATCAATTACACAGCCTCTCAGAACGGAGAGCGGGGCAGGCCGGGGGCGCCGAGAACCTTTCAGCTTTATCGCTCGCCGATCTTCTCAGATCTAAGCCTCGCCAAGCCTCCCCCCGTCATGCATATGTATGTGGGCCACACGTGGGCATTTTTTCAAATTCCACTTCATTCAAATTTCTAAAATCAGTGTGGGCCCGCCGTTTCATTCACCTGCCGGTGGGAGCGTGTGATCTTTTCCGAGATGGCGTGTTCTTCTGAAAGCAGGCGTGTGCCAAGCTCCTCATGTCTGGCTTCTGTGTGAGTCTTTAGGCGGCCATGTTTGCTTTTTAATCACTTGGAAAGGTTACCGCTCTGCTCTCGACAAATAGCCAGAGACGTTTAAGACTACTTAGTAGCATTCTTGCGGTATCTGCCAAGGAGAAAGTCTCTGAATGAAGAAGCAATCCTCTGGCGATGGATCGCCGTAATCTCTCTTCTGTGCTTGTCTTAGTATTAAAGAAGCACGTTTGCTTTCGATGATAGTAATATACCCTTGTTCTCACCCCTGTGCAGGCTTGTGATAGTGTTCAGGCTAGAGCAGATCCAGATGGCTGTGCTTGTTTGAAACCCACCACACCGGAACAAACCTCTTGGCCAGCTGCTCTACTCATGCAGGGCTGCTGCAGGACTCAGCTCGGGCCCTCGGAGTCCACTGTACACACACACACACACAGATGAACAAATAAGCACACGCTCACGTAGACACCGAGCCCGTGTTTAGCGCATTACTTCAGTGTTTGGTAATTACAGGCATCACATCTTCTTCTTTTCGCTTGCTTTTTTAACACGCACCAGTTTAAAGAATATGTATTTGTGGTGGTGTGGATTTTGGAAGAATTTTGGCCATCAAATTCAGTTTTTTTTTTTACATTTTTAGTTTGGAATGTCTGTCAAAATTTACAGAATAAATAGTACAAATTAACAAAGTCAAATTTATTTTTTATAACAATTAATTTTGATAACCGTTGTGGAACATGACAGTGGCTAGGAAACAAAAATTAGATTTTCAATTTGTTCACACATCGGAACATTCGACTCGGGTTCAGATCAGGATAACACCAAGACCGGAGACAAAGGCTCTTGGGGAATGGAGTTAATGTGGTAGTCCATGAACGTCTCAAAATTAATATTATATTCTAAAAGTTTATTATTAGTCATACAATTTTAAAGAATGTCGTTTCACACTTATCTCACTAATTTATTAAACATGTACGTATGTTTTTTTTTTATTTGAGTTATTTTTCATCTTTTTAATGGGTTAATATAAATGCAATAAATAATACACTTACCGTACGGTGGCAGGTGGCTGTCCACTATCCAGTGTGTGTGTCCTGCTTTCAGGTCCATAGTCGGATTGGATCCAGCTCCCCATGACACAGAAATAAAAAAGGGTGTTTAGAAAATAAATGGATGGATTAGAATATTTAATACATAATTTTAATACATTTTCCAGTTGGGCTGCTCTGGTTCCATGTTGCCTAGTGACCCAGTTGGTTGTGTTTTATTGTAATTCTATTTGATTTGCACAATTCCTTCAGTGAATTGAATGCTAAACAATAGACGGCACATTACATTGTTACATTTTATGGTTACAAAGCATGTTTACGTAAGCCCCATCCATACTGTACCCTGTCTTTAGAATCAGAAGACTCGAGGGAGAAATGGTCCAAGCTCTAGCCAATTGGAATGCTCACATTTTCTTTTGTTAGTGTAGGATAGAGACGCTCAGCAGGAACAACACACGCAGAAATACTCATTCACGTCTGGTTTTGAAAATCAGCTATATTGTTTGAGAGCACTAGCTCCCTGGTCTATAATTATTACAAATGTACATGTTAAATGGTTAAGTGATAATCAAAAGACCAGTGAGTTTTACGCCCATTTGCTAGTGATGGCAGCAGGTTGGAGTGTGATGGAAAAGGCCATTAACACCAAAGTGGGTTTTTTTCCCCTTCCAAATTGACTGTTGCGTGAACTATGTGTTGTATTGGCAGTGGAAATGAAGAAATATTATATATACAACAGAGCTCGTTAAAAGCGAATTACAGTTTTAGCCTTTTCTGTGTGCTTCAGATCGACTTTCACAAACCTGAAGTGTGCCACGAAGGAAGAAAATTGCACTTTTCATGCACAAGATCTCCTAGAGTGTAAACTTGAAGCTAGGCTATTCCTTTCATTCATGAATTTTGTACGTTTTGTACATCAGGTTTTTTCATTGAACGTACTCCTAAACAGAGACACTTAGGAATGCATCAGCTTGCTTTCCGGAAATGTGAAGCCCAGGAAATCCTACGCTGTAGATCCACCTTAGTCGGCATTATGGACACACGTGTGGTGGAATTCTTCCACAGAGGCACTCTTGGGAAAACACTTTCTGGAATATCCGCGCATCAATCTTTCTCAACCTTATTTGCTTAGAAATTGCTTCTCTTTCCTTTCCTGTTTAGGATTCTTCTTCCTCAAGGCTGCCGTCCAACGTATCGACGACCCGTTTGCCTCCCCAGACGGATGCATTAGTTATCTGCTGCCAAGGCTGAGGGAAGAGACGAAGAGATGGAAAGGACATCCCATCACACTCTGCAAACATCAACAGGCATGCAACATATTCATCGACCTTATCAGAGTGGAGCTCATCAGGGGCTTGGGCTCTAATGCCCCTCAGCCTGGCTCCAGCTGTCCCACTCTGCCTTATTAGACTGCCGGTGAGGCCGTCTTATCTCCATGGCAATCGCCTGCTCATAAACAATGCAACAGCCATGGGAGATCCACCTGGACCAGAGGAGACGAGAGATTGAGACGTGGAGGACAACGGCTATCTGGCCGGTAAGTGCCAACACTGCAATTTACAGTAGACGCCATTTATCGCAGTTATTGTCTCCAACGCCTGCAACAAAATCTGCATTTCGGTGAATTTCATCCTACTTCCCTTTTTAAACTCATAGCAGGACGAGGAGTCTTGTCGAGGTGCCAAAAACTTGCAGTGCCTGCAAAAACTGTGAGAAAAGATCAAGTGAGGTTGACTAAGATTTAGGAGGCAAGAATTGAACCATGTAAAAGCCAAAACTCAAGGTCAAGTTATGAAGAAAGCTTTTCACAGTCATTATTGAGAAGCATAAGCAACATGGCGTTGGCATTACTATGAGCAAGTCTTTAGGCGACAATGGTTGGGGGGGGCAAGAAAAACCCTATAGACCACCTATACACACGCTATACACACATAAAATGACTGATGTGCGTCGTGTCATAAGACTTGCTTTTAACTTCAAATTATCAATGTTTATATGTAGTGCCAAGTAACGGCTTCAAAGTCTTCTCTGAAGGCCTGAAATATTTTAATTGCTAAAGCATGTTAATTACGTATATTTTGTTCATAAATACTTATTAAATAATTTCAACCAGAAAGCCAGCTTTATCTCAAATTATAATCCAGTGATTTTTTCCGTATTACAGCATTTAAGAAATAACATTTTAGCCAGTATTTGTTATCATGCAGCTTAAAATGATCAGCCTTCATGTGGCTTTTTGAAGGCTCTCCCACTACAGAATGTATTACAAAGATGGTTTTCCTTGTTGAAAAAGCATCTTCGCAAGCTGGTAATGTTTATAAAATCTGAATTTTCAAAGGAATATTACTGGAGGTTTTTAATGGGTTTTGTTGAGACTGAGCAAGACTGAAGGCCTAAGTGTACGTTTCATTGTAATCAGGTAATACTATTTCAAATTAAATTAAGTTCAATTTAATTGACAAAATACACATTCAAATACACATTCATAATGATGCAGTGAAAAACAGAAAAAAAAGTTTTTTTTTTTAGCAAAAAAAATACCCTAGAAATCCTACGTCAGAAGAAGTATAAAAGGAAATTTATTGAAGTAAAAGAAGTGTTAAATATCAACACACAAATATACAATGAACAGAAACAAAAAAATTAAAAGCAGCATTTATGCTAAAAACATTGTCCACAAAGGTAGTAATGCATTGTTAAAGTGAGTAACAATCTGACGAGTGAGTCCAGTAACTGTTTAACTTAATTGTTAATATTTATCAAAATTCATAAGTCAAAATAACTGTTTAGACAAGAATGAAAATCATTTATCATTGATATGTATCACGGAGTCAAAGTTTTTCAGGGTGTCCGGTCTGAGATCAGAAGTTCTTTTTGGTTAAAGAACGCAAGTTACGCTGACCCAAAATATATTAGAGCCAAATATATTCCACTGCAGGTGCTAAAATGTTTCTTAAAAGTCATGAATAGAGATAATGAAAAAAGGAAAAGAGAAATGACTTTTGCTGATTTGCTACTGGTTCAATCTCTGTTCGGCTGTGTAACAATATTATTTAATATTTTTGCTATGGACTAAATCTGAGTTTCTCTGTAGAAAGTTACTTCTTTCCAAGTTGTTTTGAAACAGAACTACAGAATAAATCATTTACAGAGTATAGAATCAGTAGAATGTGCCCAATTGTTGTTTTCAGCGGTTTGTCATGAATAATTCTGAAAAAATCAATCATCTGAATTCCGTTTGCATTTCAATCGCTGTCAATCTCAAAGGAAAAGCCAAGCAACATCTAAACAAAACCTCAAGCTGAGCCGCATCAGAACTGGACTGTAGAATGGATTCGTAGAACCAAGAGCTATTTCCCCAGCTCTTTTATCCCGCTTGTTGCTTAAACGTCTATTCTCAAAGTATGACTGCGGTCAGCTTTATCTCCTCGAATGAATTCAGAGTGTAAACGTTTCCGCTGCGTGTTTAATGCAGACCCTCAGCCTCCTGCAGGGCTCTCGCTCGCTCTTGCTTTGGTTTCTCACTTCCTCTGACAGCAGGACCCAGTGACTGATGGGATTGTGTGGCCTCTCCTTTTCAGTTTCATACTTTCTCTTTAGTGTTTTATTTTGCCTCGTATATTTAATGGACCGCAGTGTCTCAACCCTGACCTCGCAGAAGTGCTGACTGGCAGTTATAGGGGGTCGACACGGGTCAGCACTGCCGCTCTCAGTCGCTGACGCCGTCTGTCAGGCTGATGCGAGGGGTGAGGAGAAGAGAGATTTGTGGCATGGCGCTCCTTTTAATACCTTTAGTTACTCATTCGCCAGTGGTGTAAAGTACTTGAGAAAATGGACTGTGTTTACTTAAGCATTTTGACTACTTTGTACTGAGTATCAAAAGTATAAGCAACTTGAAATCTCTACTTGACTACATTTTTGATTGAGTATCTGTACTTAATGGACACTTGCTGCTATTCGTTAAATTGTAATTGTGCGCAACAAGTCGGCATCTTCTGCGGTTCATTTTGTGGGCAGATCTGAAGGATGCTGAAGGTGCTATATGCTATTTTTGAGCTAAATCACATGAAATCCAATTGGCAGTTACACTTTTGCAACATTTGAGTGTGACTTTTTGTTCTTCTGTTTTTTTATCTATTTTGTTCTGCCATTTTGAAACATTGAAACGTTAAATTTTGTTTCTATACTGTACAAGGAAATATAATCTCGTTTAAAAAGGCGTTTCTTGTTTTTGCACTTTTCTTGGTGTTTTTGGAGCCTAAATGTAGTACGAGTAAAGTACTTGTTCGACTTTTACTCAAGTCTTGTTGGAATTGGTGACTGGTAATGAAGTAATTTTTACAGTGCCCTTACTTTTACTCAAGTGTGGTTTTCAGGTACTCTTTACCCTCTGCCTTACTTGTCGATGTTTTTTTTTTCGCACAGGTGGGCAGTTACAGTAGTTGACCACAGCGACAAGGAAAAAACAAATGACTCTGACAGAGAAGGGAAAATCAATCTGTTTGCAGTGAATTAATCTACATTACCACTGCAGCAGATCCCGCGGCTAGCAGGAGGAACATCCATTATCTTTTGCGTGAGGGGCTCTGTTATTGGCTAAGTAAAATGATGTATTGACCGCTAAAAGAAGCAACATGCGTGGTTGGCGCTACTTGCAAAATGCCAGAGCTGGCTAGTTTGGCCCGGCGGTCCGAGAGGACGCTCTGCTCTGCTTTCCCTTCCCGTTCTGATACTCGCCCAGTGAAATCGAAGTCCCACTGCTCCGAGTGCATATGCTGACCGCAGTTATTGATTTATGCATTATTTGTATAAAAAGAAATGGGAAGAAAGGCACCCAGTCAAAAACCCATTTCTGGAGTGTTAAAATCTGCCCCTCACGCCCTTGTTGCCTTCCAATTGATCTGTGTGACTCAGCATCTGTGTCAAATATTTTTCGCGTTTCCTTGGGAGGAAAATGGAAAATGGGGAAAAGCAGATGGTGAGAGGTAATAGACCCGAAGCAATATCCTTTTAGTTCTGGATGGTGTATTTACCGAGAACATTAATACCGAGGATAAGAATCATGTTCAAAGAGAGCACGATGCGGCAGATGGCCGTTTCTCCAGATCCGCACCGGCCGCAGACATTTTTTTATATCAATAAAGGTGCGCGGCAATTAGAATCTGAGTGGCGAGCATCTAGAGCTAAATGGCTTTTTCATTATCTGCCTAAATGGCTCAAAATGAATAAATTCATTAACTGCGTTTGTAATTCAGATCGTTTAGCCATTTGTGCCAGCGAACTCGCCAAGTGATGATCTCACGGTCGCCGCCAGAACCTTTCAGCTTTTAAACGCCGGTGACCTTAAGAACTTCATTTGCTCTGCATAGCTACTCCCAATACATTTAGGCGTCTCTTATATGCCCCTGTTTTTGCAGCATCAGTGCTTTAAATAATTAACACGTCGTTCGCCACATCATGGATGCTGTTCATTGCTGGTTTGCGCTTACATAGGTCTGTCATGCAATATTCAGTCCCATTTAGACCTCAAGGCGTCGCCATTTGCAATGGCTAATCAAAAGTGTTGTTCCTTTTAATCAGAACGGCCTCTTTGGGTTCTTTTTATAGCTGCACTGTAACCTACTTTGTTTCCACCCAATGAGCAATAATTTTTGTTTGTTGAATAATGCATTAAACATTAAAGACTTCCTTGGTCTTCTCCTGTAAGTAATGTGCATTTGGCGGAATGTAGCAATGTTTGGAATTCAATTCAATTGGAGGTTTGTGTTAACCATCAGAGGTTGAATTGTATCATCTGAGGTCTTGGGTTTTGATTCCCATGGTGAGCGTGACAATATTTCCTTTGTTTACATGCTTTTATCTCATTTGATCGCCATTGTGTTAGATTGATCTACAGTATTTAATTTTACTTCATCTATCGATGAGAATTGAACCCACCTCATTGAATGCCATGCTCTACTGAATGCTATAAAGCAATTTTAATTAAGTTTTAATTCATTTTAATTTTTATACTTTAATTTAATTAAAATATATTAATTGTGAATTAGGAAGGCTAGTTGTGTCCAAAAGGTCTCATGTTCAAATCCCACACACTTCGGTGATTTCAGCATAAATTTTCCACTTGGATAAATAAAACAATGGTCATTTATCCCTGCGTCCATTTCTGGGTCAAATGTGGCTAAATTGCAGAATATACACCCTAGTTTGACGTTCAACCACTCACAGAGCAGGACACACACAATCACACTTTTCCTCACACATACAGCATGCACAATTTTCCAGAATCCAATTTGAGATGTGGTCTTGAACGGATATTCTCACTTTCTTGCCATCTGTCTTCTCACTAATCATGCCACAAAAAAAAATAAGTACCGTAATTTGCGAATTGGCGGAAATAGTGACTATGGTTCATTTGTATACTCCTAGGTTTCATGACTGCTTCATTCTTCGGTTCTTTTCAGAATGGCTTTGGTCTCTAAAGGGGACTGTATTGCCCTTGTTCGTGTTAACCTTTCTGTCCGTGTTTAACAGCCCCCCGTCACACCCTCATTACCGCCCCATGTCTGATTTTCTGACCGGACGGCTAAATCACCATCAAGCAGCTTGTGTTCTCCTGCAGCCACGTTGGGTTTTACAGCCGTTCCGTGGAGGCTGTGAAACGGGTGGAAGAGGAGCATTAACATGCTGAGTTTAAAGCCTCGCTCTCCTTGCTTCACCCATCGGATCTGGCGGTGGAGATCTAATTACAGAATCTGGACAGGGGTGGAGGGCCAATAATGAATGTTAATGCGCTGTGTTTCAGCCGCGCCGGCATGGTGAGCCTTTCATCCGAGCCGTGTGTGTGATTTCAGAGAAATCAGCCTTGTCAGAAATGACATGGCAGCGTGTCTGGCATCTGCCCTGGCATCTCTGATGAAGGTCACCCGGTGGCGGTGACGGCAATGGATGCAGCCCCGCTGATTGTGCTCGGAGTGGGAATGATTAAGAGAAGTTTAAATGAGGTTGGGCTCGGCTTGCAGTGGTCTGCTTTGTCGCTCTTTATGCAGGGGTATTAAAGAGCTGTTCGGAGAATGTCCTCGGGGTCCTGTGTAAGGAGGGATGAAAAATGGAAATAAATCTTTCATGAGATTTGGTGCAGTTGACTGCGCCGTATATTTTGTCGTAATTTGCAATAACAAAAGAGCAGAATGACATTTACCTGACTTGCAGTGAAACAATTTATGTTTTGATTAAAATGGCTTTATAGATTTTTTTTGCCGCGTGTTGGAGGGGATCAAAGGCCATTACGGTTTGGAACCTGAAAAATAGCTTTAGTAGGTCAAAATGTCATTAACCTTTAGAGACGCAGCTGCCCTGTTGTCTGCATTTCCGCCCTTTCTTCTAAGCAAATGTCATGAAACTAAGACCAACAAAGCTAAAATACGAGACGACATTATAGCCTTTTAGTTATCAGGCTTTTGGGCAGGGAGACCAGTTGTTTGATACAAGGTCCATTTTTTATTTTAGCTGAACATGAAATCCATACTTCAGTAAAGGTACAGTAATAATTACTCCATTACAAGTAACCAGTTCAATGAAGACTTGAGTAAAAATCATAAAGTATACAGTTTCAAAAGAAATTAAGTATTTTCTTTTATTAAGTATAAAAGTATTTTCAAATTTAGGCTCAAAAATCAGCAAAAATGTGAAAAACAAGAAACTCTTTATTAATGAGGTTTTATTTCCTAATATTGAAATTAAATTTAGCACCTAAATATTGTAAAATAGCAGAACAAAATAGATAAAAAAGAGAACAAAAAGTCAGTCTCAGTCAAACTCAGTGCAAAAAAGTGCAACCACTAATTCATGGGATTTAGCTCATTAATAGCTTTCAGTACCTTCAGCACCCTGCAGATGGCGATATCGCCTCGTCCGCCCAAAAATCCTGTCCTGAATCCTTTTCTTTTACACAAGCCTAATATTGTCCTCTTACTGTATTCGAATCAAATTCTGCTTTATTGCGTATTGTTACACTGTACTAGGTTTATTACAATATTTGCTAGTAACAATTACATTTTTTAGTTAATGTGCTAAATTACTAATGAGGTGGCTAAGTTTGCATTGCCAGTCAACTAAGTTTTCAAGCTCAAAGAGTCCTTGTGTTAGATTAACACGACTGTTTCACTGTTATTTATCCAATGATATTTGTTGACTGATTTTGAGAAAATGTTCATTTGCAATAAGTCCTGCAGCAGTACACATGCGGATGCATAGCATTTTGACATCATTGCATTTTGCGTAATGCAATGTTTAAGTGCAGTTTTACTCAGTCCACAAGAGTTTATTCCAAGTTTTAAGTGTCACACATTCATTCATTCATTAACACGTTTACATAATCCAGTTTTGTTGTAAGAAGGAGCAATTTAAGTAATTTGTCATGAAAGAAGACAATAGATGTTTAAATAAGGTAATTTTGCTTCTCACCATCAATGTATATTGTTTGTGTAGTTCTACCTGTTCATCATTCCCTGGTCGTGTGTGTGCTATTGCTGCCAGGCTGTTAATGATGTAGTGTTCCAACCATGTTATAAACGATTGAGTGCTCCAAATACATTCTAATGATTTGGTGTTCCAAACCAAGTTCAAACAGTTTGGTGTTTCAACCAAGCTCTAATGATTTGGTGTTCCAACCATGTTCTAGTAATTTGGTGTTCCAAACCAAGTTCTAATGATTTGGTGTTCCAACCATGTTCTAATGATTTGGTGCTCCAAACAACTTTCTAATGATTTGGTGTTCCAAACCACGTTCTAATGATTTGTGGTAGAAAGGAGAGAAAGCATTATTTGGGTTTCTCTTTAAATGTAAAAAAAAAAAAATCAGTAGAGGCTTTTAGAAAAATCCAATATGTACATTTTGTCTCATTAATTTCTGTGTGTACTTTTTGTTGGAAGTCATTGGGTTTTTCAGGAGACCAGTCAAGCATATAAAAACCATTTCCTATTAATCTGGCGTCAGAAGCCTAGAGACGATAAGGGGGAGGCTTCCGGACATAAACTCTCACTTGCCTTTGAATTTGGGCAAAATTGTCAGGCTTTATTTCGGCCTCCTCATCACCACCCAAACACTGCTAGTAACGGTTTTCGTTTTGCGACGGCGAATGTAAGACGACTGTATGTCTTCCGTGTGTGCGCTGAGTTCCACGGATGGCTGGTTTGCTCCTGCACTCCGTCTCCATATTCCGCTGACACTGCAACGCTGTAGAGATGAGACACCACCTCTGTGGGACACTGGGAAAATTACTGCTGTCATTCCTGCATTGCCTGACTGGTGTTGGATTTGTAGTGGTATTGAAAAATGACGCAATGGATTTTTTAAGGAAGTGCACAGCCATAATGATTCTCAGCGATTGCTTATCAAAAATCTCGATTGTGAAACCAAAACCCATCTTGACAAAAATCTGTTGTGTGAGACGAGTTTCGCCGGGCTACTTTTCCTGATGGCCATCATACTTCTTCCTTTGCTTCCTAGTGTAAAAGCAGGAACGGCTGCATACGTAAATCAATAGAACACATTTAAGTGACTCTCTTTATGAATTTTACATGAGCTACATGCCTTGTCCATTTTGTCATTCCTTATTCAGAGTAGCTCATGTAAACGCAAGAAAATGTGATATCATTTAGTCAAAAACAAGATAAAAAGAGAAATGGTCGTTATTTTGTTCAAAACCTTTAGAAAGAAACGAGGGGAGATTTCTAGACGTGTGGGGACAAAACATTTAATGACTGATAGAAACAACTAATTCTACAAATTTTCATTGAGTCATTTTGAACAACAACATAAATTCAAATATTCATTTTGATTTCAATGTCAATTTTTCCAAATTTTATACAATTCAATGTAATGGATATACAAACAAAATGGACAAGTACAAACACAAGCACATAACCACAAAAACAATGAAAAAAAATGTTTAATCTGTTGAAAATCAATGAGCAAGAAAAAAAAAAAACGTGCACACTAGTATGAGCGAAACATGCTTAAAATATATCACTATCAATATTACAGTTTTTCTCAAATGCTAAAACACAAAAGCCAATCCCCTAAACCAAATGACCAGTCATCTAAACACATTTACCAAATCTAACCATCATTCTCCAATACCATAAACACATTTCACATGAAGACACAATTCACAAAACACAATTTTTGTTCTCATAACTCTAAACACATTTGTCCTTGCTAAAACACAAGTTGCAAAAGAACTAATCCTCTGCAGAAATCTAAAATTTCTAACTTTCCATTACTGCAAAATTTCTATTGGCAGTTATGAATCAAGGAATCTTCTCACCAACCGAGAATTGTGTTTTCTGTTGTTTCGCTGCAGTGTGCAATGATGTGAATTGTGTTTACATATTTGAAAGCTTGAGTTGCTCTTTTGGTGCGAATGTTTGAGTTTTGAAGTGAGAAGGTCTAGTTGTGTTTATGTAGCTTTAGAAACGGGTGTTGTGTTTAGACATTGGGTAACATGCAGGGAACATTTGTGAAATGTGTTTTAGCATTTGAGAAAAACTGTAATGAATTATCTAACATCATAAATAAAACAGTGAATTAATGTCATAAATAAAACTATAAAATGCATGAAATGCAAAAACATTATAATACACTGATTATCATCATATTGAGTTAATCATAAATTAATTAAAATCCTGTAAAATCTAATTTGATAAGAACGTTTTAGCAGTTTTACTAAAAAAAAATTATGCAATAATAATATATTTCCAATCACAGGGATTACTTAACTCTTACTATTGAGGTTTCACTAACCATTTGGACATTTCCAGCCGTGTATAGCAAACAGACACGCTTTTGAACGGCTACCTTGTTTACAGTAATACTATTAGAAAGCATGACAATATGAAACGCCACTTTGTTGTTCTTATTATTTTTAAAGGTTAAAGAAATTTGACAGTGGGGGAAAGAAACCAGCCATAGCGGTGTTAGGAAAAGTGCTGAGGTGCCTGATATGACTTCTCGGCTAACTTTGACGCTATGAAAGATTAATTACTACAGCACATCAAATGCTCTCTAAGCCAAGTCAGACAATCAAGTCTTTCCACTTAACTATGGCGTCTAAAAGGATAATGCAAAAATCATAACACAATTTTGAGAGCTTTTGAGGGAATGTGCCACGGTACGATTGCAAATCTGAGAGTGTAGAAAGAATAGAGAGAAAGAAAGTGAGTCAGTTTGTCAATATGGCCCCTAGGGGTAAGTATTGAGTACTAGTATCAAAAATATAAGCAATTTTGAGTACTTGACTACATTGATTGAGAATATGTACTTTTTACTCCACTACATTTGAATGGACACACTACAAGTCAGCATATTTTTTTTACCGTGGTTCATTTCTTGGGTGAGTGAGGCGATATCGGCATCTGCAGGGTGGTGAAGGTACTGGATGCTTTTTATGAGCTAAATCACGTGAACATGAATTAGCGATTGCACCGTTTTGCACAATTGATTTTGACTAAGACCGTTTCAGAGATAGATGGATGATACCTTGCGGAGCGAGGGACAGAATTGACTTAAAATAAAAAAACAGAGCCATGCTCGGGTTTTGTTGAAGGTTCCTCTTGTACTAGAGATGTTGAAAAGCATGTGACCAGAGCCCGAGGATAAGCTTGCAGCGCTCTGACATCACTCAGCACTTCCTCCTGGCATCTGCTGTGAGCTGCGAATGCTTTGCTGTAAACCACACAGCATGAGCTCATCTTCCTCTCATCTGGCCTGATGTGCTTGGCTGTAGATATGTTATTAATAAACATAATGTAAATATAACAAAAAACAATATCATGGGCAGAGCGGATTTTGCATTTAATAAGAGTAATGGTTCATAATCTGTTCCACGGATTACCACACAGCGTAGAAACGGAAAATCCTCTGTGAAATAACCATTAGATGATGTAAGTTTAGTAGCGTTCCTAATAGTAAATAGAGAAATCATCGTAGTAGTTACGCGATTCCCAACGTTTGGCAAGCAATTTCAATATGTCTTTACTCGGCCCAGAACGACTTTCATCTTCAGACTGTTTCCAATCAATCAAGTGGAAAAAGAGTCGCTGTGAATGAATATCACTCTCCGGAATATTCCAGAATGCTGCCGCAGACTGGTGGTTTTAATCTGCTGGTTTTTCCAGTTGCACACGCAGAATTACTCCGCAATGATCTCTGACGTTTATGCCAACAGATTTCCTCTAAAGACCCCAGTTTAAGCATGTTTTTATGGTGGTTGGTGGACTGGCATGCGTGTTTTTCCCACACTTTGCTGCGTTAAACGTTCGTCTTGTGAGCGTAGTTGAATTAGATGTGCTGTGATCCGTGTCAGGGCTAATGTAATAAGGTGTAGCCTGACATTAGATGGAGAGATGTGATTAAATGAGCTGATCCATGTGACACACTGACTCTTTCTCAGCAGGTATGGATGCTGATGCCAGCCTAACTTGTTCTGTATGGCATACACACACACACACACACACCACAAAATTGACTCAAAACAAGTGACAAGTGTGCTCACTGTGTGAAAGAGCCATGAAGACATTACTCACTTGTGATATTTTTACGTCCCCTGACATCCAGCTCCATTATACTACAGCGCAGCTCTCATAAAAAAAACTTGAGCGTTTAGTGTAATAGCATTTCCACAAAAGCGATGTTCTACCTCGTCTCTGTCCTCAAAAGAGCAACCGTATTCACTGCCGACGACAGCCTGCCATAAACGCTTGACTCAAAGCACAAAGCGTATGATTATAATAATGGATAATTACTTAGCTGGATAGGTTGACAACAAATGGCACGTTTCCGCTGGGCTAATATGTAAAAGAGACGGGAAGTCAGAGGGTTTGCTTCCTATTCTGTATCATCTCGACGTCGAACAACTCTGTAGACTCTTAGAGTGCATAATAAAACCATATACAAATTTCTGTTTTAACGCTATTTGCACATCTGTTTGAATTCTATAATAATCATGTACTGTAATTGGCTTTGTACTTGATTGGCTGGTAATTCAAGTTCATTTGCTTTGCACTTCATCTTCTTGATGGCAATGTAATTTATTATATAGCAAATAACACAACAATGTATTTTCTGAATGTTTTAAATTCAACAAAAAGCAGGTTTTTCTGTACATGTTTTGGTCTACTTTGTTGGAATACATTTAGATGAATTAATTATTTAAGTCAAACATCTGATCAAGAATAGTAAAATAAATAAAACTGCATTTTAATTGGCGTTGAATATTTGTTTGTAACAACAGCTGTTTTAACAAAGAAGTTTTGTTATTTTTAATGAGATATAAACACACATTTATATATTATTTATATATATATATTTATTTTATTAATTTAGTTCGTTAAATATGAATATATTCAGTATATATAGAGAAATAATTTATGTGGAATGTATTTTTACATGTCTAAAATATATTTTATACTAAAATATTAATTATTTTATACACACACACACACACACACACACACACACACACACACACACACACACACACACATTCACACATATAAATATGCAATTTCCACACTTTGGTTAGTCAGTTTGGACAAACGTTTCATTGTATGACTATAAAAATGATTTGAATCATCACATTTTTGAGGTTACAAATGAGTTTAAAACTTAAAAATAATCCACCTAGCCCGATATATTAAAAAAAAATCCTATCCAGCCCTGGTCTAAGTATTAAAGAACGCGTCAGAGTCTGTAAAGGGAGGTGGCAGACATTTATAGTCATTGAGTGATGTTTCTCTGGGCTGATAGAGACGATAGCTAGTTTATTTCAAACCCTGCAGGCGTGCTCAGTAATCAATGCACACTTAGAAAAGGCAGATAAAAGCGCGGGAAAATGAGGTGACTGCATAGAAAACAGCCCCACAGACGCAATCCAGCGAGGAGTGTTCTGAAGCGCGTTCCTGTGATGTCATGGGGTGTACAGTAGAAAAGCACTGCTTAGATTTGTATTCTTTTTTTACCATCCTGCTCTTTTCCTATTCTTTTTAAGACCCTGAACTAGGTCTGTCTTTCCCTCTGAACTTCCTACACATGTTGAGTCATCGCCTGTGGCCAAACATCGACTGAGTCTCGGTTTGTGGAGTGAAAACACTTGTTTTTAAAAGCCAGGGAAGGATGATAGTCAGCTAGGGATGTTTATTAAAAGCATGACACACGTTATAGTCTCGTCCTTCACCAGTTTTGCGGGTCATGTGTTGTTGAACATGTTCATGTATGTGTGTGTTTTTATTATTAGTAATTTTAATATAACCAGGAAGAAGTCAAAAATCCTGGATCAGAAGGGATCAGCAAGTACAAAACATTGTTGGACATATTAAGTTCAACAATTATTAAACTTAAAAACTCAATGCAGTTGCAAAAACCCGTGCGGTCAACTTCTGTAATTTTTTTCGTTATATTAAACCGTAGTGAAATTAGCTCTTTTAGTTTCTAGTCTTGTGCAACTGATTCCAAGTGAAAGGTGCAAAACGGGCAAATGCTCTTTTACTCCGTTCAACCCGGGCATATGGCGCCAGGAGTGAAATGTAATTGGACGTAAGGAATAGCGCTCATTTCCTCTCTGTCCAGTCAAAGTGCAAATATAACTCTGCAATGTAATGAGGTCCAATCAGAGCCTAGTATTTCAAAATATAGCAGTGACCAGAGCAGGAAATCCCACCCGAGACCACAGCTGAAAGTGGTGTGTACCGTGTTTGATAAACCATAGGAAAACATGGTAAACGGAATCAACCATTTGAGACACTTGAGCAGAAACATTCTTATGAAAAATATATCCAGATAAAAATGTTGCAGCACAAAATTGTTTGTATTAACAGAATAACTCAATAATTTACTTTCATTTTCAATTATATTGTCTCTTTTATAATCTTTATAATAGTGTTATCAAAATTAGCAACAAAGCAAAGTGAAATAAATATACAATAAAAGGATGTTAAAGAATGTTGCAATGTAGAATTAGGTCTAATAGTCATGCTTGTGTTCAACATAGTGTATTAAATGTGAGATTAAAATAATGTATAATTCCAATTGTTTGAACACGTTTTAATCTTCTTAGTTATTATTGGTTTAGTGGCCTCATCCCTTGTTCCTCACTAACTCCCTCACACGCTTTAATCTAAACCACATTTTCCTCATCTTGTGTTGGTTTGTTGAGTTTAATATTGCATTTGAATGTGTTGAGAACTGTCTAGACCTTATGACAATGACACAATTCAAGTCTTAGTTTTTTTTTTGTCTTTTTAGGTTTCAGATTGGCAAAAAAAGTTATTTTGCACCTCAATGCTAATACTTCAGGAGCTATGCTTTTAGTTTTTGCAATCATTTTCAAATAGTTTTACGCAAGCTTTCAGCAGCGCTTCCTTCTTCAGGGTCTCTGAGAAATGTTGGCACCCCACCGGTAGATGGAAAGCAAGATTGACGGCTATTTAAATAATAGACAAGCATCCTGCATGTTTAACCGAGAGGTTCTATTTGCTGTGTACATTTTTATTACCAATTAATTCTGCCAGGGAGCACAGCCGCACCGGTTCGCCTCTAATTCATGTTTACTGATGTGTAAATTCTCCGTAATCTGAATAGCTTTGTTGAAATGTCAGCGATGCTATTTTGTTTGACTTCAAAATAGGAGCCACCGTTACAGACTTGCTTCTGTACTATTTCTGTCCGTGTGTCTGCTTTCATAACCAAATAATCCAGCATATTTACAAGTCTGTCGTTTTCCTTCCCACAGTAAAGAGGCAGTGGACTTTAATAAAGCACTCTCCATCCCTGAGCCTGCATCCACCGTCTTTGACCTTGAAACTCGAGCAGCTTGGAGATGGATCTGGTTTCCATCACTTTCCGCCTGAAAGTTTACAGTGCGAGCATCCTTCATTAGTTGTCTAATGTCGACAAGACTATGAGGTGTGGGCCTTTGGCTGTCGTGAAACACTATCTGTCACTCAAATGTGCTTTGACTCATTTCCTCTCCGTGTAACTGGTTTTTCCTCCCCGTCTCTGATGACTTCATTAGATTTGGGCATGCTCTCTCCATCACAGCGCCATACGGACGTGTCATGGCAGAGTGCAGAGACACTCCCTCCCCGTTTTTGTTGTGCAAAAATATATCCATCTTCTGACATCATCTCGGGCTTCTCCCCGGACGCCGATCATCTGCGGTTGGTGGGCGATTTGATTTATAACTGGTATTAACCCCTTCCTCTCCCGTCCTCTGGCCATTGCACTTTCCTCATCTGTCCGGGCCGGGTCTGTTTCTGAACTCCTTTCCCCTCCTTGAGCTGCCGGTCTTGCTGGAGCCTCTTTGATTGCGGTGTTTAATGAGAGGCAGCCACCACAGAGAGAGAGAGACAGGAAATCCATAACGCAGAGAACAGTAAACCCTGCCAGCCATTAATCACTGACAGCGGCGCTCCTCCATGGCCTTCACCGCTGACAAAACCCTCCCTTTCTTATTCTCCCTGGGAATGCGCACCAGTCCTGCAGTCAACACGCACCAGACTAGACACTCTCGGCCTGTTAAATGCCCCACAACCAGTCCGCACACTCCCTCAACCCAGCATTGCATGCACACAGAGACCTGAGGGGACGTTCCACCGCTGATCCAGCCTTCAGCGGCCAATGCAACTGACTAAGAGACTTAAATCGATTCACTGAACTGTCCTTTAGCATGAGTCTCAGCGCTCGCTATGAACACAGCCTGTCCGGCCATGCCACTTGTGGCTGGCTCTAGTTAGTTAGTCTACTAGCTAGTAGACTCATCGACGGCAGTACGTGTTTCCTTTTACTCATTTATGTTTTTTTCTCTCTTTCTGCCTGGCTGTCAGTCTATCTATTGTCTGTTTGTCCATTCATATTTTGTCCGTCCGCCCATCCATCGATTCATCACTCTTTCTGTACATTTATCCATTTATCATCTTCCTGTCACTCAATCCATCTAACTATCTGTCTATCTATATACCCATATCATCTGTTTGTATGTCTATCCATCTTTCTATCTATGGCCTGTTTATACATATTGTTTGTACTTGTACATGTCCATCAGTCTATCCATCCATCTATCTATCTATCAGCCACCCACCGATCTATCCATCCATCTGTCTGTCCATCTATTTGTCTATATAAGGTCGGTTTATACATTTCTTTCTGTCTCTTTCTTCGCCTGTCTGTGTATCTATCTATCTATCAGCCATCCACACATCCATCCATCCATCCATCCATATGTGCATCTATTTATCTATGTGCGGTCTGTCTATACATTTTTTTATACAGTCTATGTAGAGTCTCTTTGTCTGTCCGTCCGTCCGTCTGTCTCATCTATCCATTCCACACACAGAGCGGTTGTAAAACGACAAGCTTTAGAAGCGACCACGTCATGTGATTTTCCTGGAAATGCAGCAAGCAATATTTGTATCTCAACGTGAGTTCTTTATCGGTGGTCTGCTGAGAGGGCTTAGTGGTTCATGTTTACTAAAGTCTTTGAATCATACAGTTTGCTTTTTGAAGACTTCTTTTGATATTTATGGAGTCATGCCTGCGCTTATTGGGAGAAATGCAGCAGAAAACTGACATGGTGTAAAAATGTAGAACACACGTTGTTTTTGTCCGCAGAGATGCTTTGCTAAATCATTCAAAAACATAAAGCGCATTTAACCACCATGCCACAAGAACCGTGTCACGAAGAGATATCAGTCTTCGCTTGTTGTCGTTTCCTTAAACTATTCGTGGTGGGACATGTAAATTTGTAGCTGAGTGTTGGCTCAAATGTCATATAATTGTTTGATATCTGCGTTGAAGTTCAAATAAAAAAAACTATTGTCAATCCACGTTAATTGGACCTTCGGTTAATTGGAATAGCAACAACTCCTTAGGGATCTAAATCCACAAGAATCAAATGCTACAGGCGTAATATTGATAACAAATTTTTACCAAATGGTGCAGAACAAGTGTTGAATAAGAAAACGAAGCGCAAGTCTCTTGTATTCCGTTGTTAAGTCTGTGAGGAAGGTGAGCAAAGAATACACTCTCTGTTTAATTGGAACAACCGTTTTTGAATCTTGTAGGGACGGGTCTGGAATTAGTATTGTGTATTTTATACTTCGAAATATTTTTCTGAGGTGACTCTACTAATCTCGTTACTCTACTAATTTTTAAGATTCGCTCAAAAATCATTCGTGATGAACAGGGCGTGTCTCTGGTGACATTTAAACTGAAAATGAAGAAGGAAGTGTAGAGCTTTACATTTACGAGGAATTTGTGTTCATCAACAACAAGAGTGTTCAACTCTGTGTAGCGTTCAACTCTGTGTAGCGTTCAACTCTGTGTAGCGTTCTACTCTGTGGAGCGTTCAACTCTGTGTAGTGTTTAACCATGAGTAGCATTCAACTATATGTAGTGTTCAACTCTGAGTAGTGTTCAACTCTGTGTATAGTGTTCTACACTATTAAGTAACAGTCGCACTGTTAAAACAACAATGGCAATCGATCACGATCACAATTGTGTATATTTGCTTGGTTTTCACATGATTTGCGTTTTGCGTATTATGTGTTGTACGCTGAAGCAAATAATGTTGTTTTTTTGGTTTAAGAGCACGGCAATTTTTACGCATCACCTCACAAACCCAAGACAATAGAATTACAACAAGGTAAGTTTGTCATACCATGTGTTTTAACCAATAACTGTGTGAGAATGGCTTTTTGATGTTACGTGTAGAAATGCAAACCTCAAGTACCTGCATGTTCACTTTATCAGACCAGCCGGTTATTAGAACCCAAATATGACAGGGTAGCATTCAAGAAAGAATAAAAAATGTTTCTTTATATAAAAAAATAGAATGCAAAATAACAAATACATATGAAAAATATAACAGATTTTTTCAAGGACTTTTTTACCCGACTTAAAAAGTGGAGGCAGTATGGATGAGGTGGTTGATGTATCCAGCATGATGGCAGCCTCGGAGAGACAAGAAGCATCTCCCTACTGCAGTCGCTGAGGGATCTCTGCCCAATCTGATTACTGCATTCGTCAAGCTGCCATCCTGTTCTGCAAGTAAACACATCCAACACCAGATAAGACTCTGCCGAGTTCTTCAGCACAGCTTTAGACAATTCCACTGAAATTTAAATCTACCCATCCTCCTCCTCCTCCACCACATGCAACCTAATGCAGACGGAGAACACAATGGATGACAGCTAGAGAGCTTTCAGTTCCGCTTATCTGATGGACACATGACAAATGCCCTCATTGCAATCAAGCTCTAATGCACCACATTACACATTCCATATCCTCCAAGACCTTGTCTCGGTGACTGCTCGTGCTGAGAACAGAAAGGCATCACTCTGCACAGAGAACTCTGTATTTGTGCATTCTTCTATTATAAGTCTGTCTAGGCGATTTCTTTTTCAATTTGTTCCATTGCTAGATACTAAAGGATGAATTCACGAGCGATCGCTGTCTATAGTTGAAAGAGAACTTGAAAGAGAACACTATTAGTGATAATAAACAGAATACTGTGATAGTCAGGCACTTTATTGGGAGTGTGGTTTGACTCGCTTCATCTAAAGTGATAAAAGAATGCAGAGATTTAGGATCCTCGACGTATCTTTTATCCCATTATTTAAAGCTTTTGTTCAGGCCGTGGTAATGCTGTGTTGTGATTAGAAAGGGTAAGCGTCTTTTTACGACCAATATTTGCTGACGTTTTAGTGTCCGTGGCGCACCAACGTCATATTGGCATAATTAATTGCAATGGATTTGTTCAGTTTGCACTCTTAAAAGCCAAAAGGTCATTTTCCAAGACCTGCGTCCTTGGGGAAATCCACGTGGTGGTTTGTTTCCTTCTAATTCTTGTGGTTATTTTTCTAATGGCTCTCAATATGGAAATGCAACCATAATCTTTAAAAACTCATTTTGGATGCTGACATTAATTGGCAGCAACGTTTGAGATATGAAAGCGGATATTTCGAAAAATGATGTAATGACACGGGTGTAGTGATTTTAAATTGCTTCCTCGACACAATCTTAAGAGTTGAGTAATGACTCGAGCCTAAATGAAAGAAATAATTACTTGAAATTTTGCTGAAATTAGAAGGAACTCTTGGGAATTGTTGAAATTGTATCAAAATTCATGACCAATGGAAGGAAAGAATGGAACGCTAAGTGAAATGTTACAGTTACAGTTACAGTTATATTACTGTTACAGTTACAGTTATATTACAGCTGGTAATGTTTTCACAGATCCTAGAAAATATTGTATTATTCCAGAATATTAAATTTTTCAAAAATTTTCTACATAAAAGTGAACATTTTTCCACATCACGTGTAAGTTCAGCACATTTAGGATTTTAAGCTCGCCTTATAGTCTGGTTTTTATTGCCTTATGGATTTTTTGTTCCATTTTTTTAACAGAAGATTGGTGATTGGTGGAGGAAACAAGGTGGAGTCAAAAAACAATGACGATAGATGGTGAGGCAATCATGCTAATTCTCTGCACGCTTCCTGCCAAGCTTCTTCTTGTCACCTCATGCCCCATCATAACTGCTTATGGAACTCGCGCCTCAGTATTTAAACACCTCTGCTTTCACACCGCGCCTGCTTCCAATGCAATGTTTTGACATGGAGGGACAAGCCATTGAACCATACAGCTATTGAGCACAAAACCAGAGGTTCCCAATGGAGCTCTGCCCCACTTTTCTTGTCAAACGATAATAGCTAACTGAGCAGAAGAATATACATCGAACGGATCAGCGTCCTGTTCGCCTCTGAGCGCTCCCATACCCACAAGATGGAGCCCTGACTTCTATTCTATTGTGTAGAATTATTAAATTCCATATTTTATAACATATAATGGTGGAATAAGTATGTGCTTTGTATCAACGGCACATAGAGTATCCGGTTGTGTATATTAATGCAATAGTATAGTGTATTTCATTTCGTGTATTACAGGAAACACAGCAGTGGTAATGAGTTATTAACTCCTGTCATGAAAACAACCTTGAGGATTTACATGCATAATTCATATTCCTGCATCCTTTTGTGTTTGCGTAGAGTCTATATGTGAGTAAATCTCATCCTACAGCGGTAGCAAACGCCAGTGGTGGAGGTGTTTGAAAGCCAGCAGCGGGGAGAGAAGATCATACTGTGGGGAGTACAGTTTATTGAAAGTGGGAGTCTTCTGTGTTCTTCTAAAAGTGGCCTGCAGTCTGTTATTTATTTATTTTTGTTCTTCAAAGCTGGCGCTGCTGGTTTCTCTGAGAACATGGACATTCTCTTGATGTGGGAAAAGAGATGGAAAGTCGTCGAAGGTCGTTGAGTAGATTAGGCAAATTGTGTTGGATTCTTTAGAAGTGCTATGTTTAGCGTGCTCACCTTCCGATTTTAGAGTTTTTACAGAGGTGTAAAGAGTACCTGAAAACCATACTTCACAGGAAGTATGGATACCTTTTTGTATTCCTTTATTATTTACAAGTCACCAATTCCAAAGAGACTTGAGTAAAAGTGGTGCAGGACACGATTTTAAAAGAACTTAATTATTTTACTCGTATTGAATTTAGGCTCAAAAAACACCAAGACATGTACGTAAGAGACAAGGAACACTTTTTTGAGTGTTTTATTTGTCATCATAGAAATACAATTTAACCACTCAATGTTTCAAAATGGCAGAACAAAATAGACAAAAAGTTAGTCTTGGTCAAATTGGAATGTGCAGAAAAGTGCAACCGGAAATTCATGTTCACTTATTGTAGCTCATAAATAGTATCCAGTACCTTCAGCACCCTGCAGATGATGATATCACCTCATCTGCCCAAGAAGTTAACCACGGTAAAAAGATGCCGACTTGTAGTGCGCATTCACAATGTGACAATTCAAATGCTGTGGTGCATAGACTACATATACCCAGTCAAAAATGTATATACTGTACGTACCGCACAAAAGTTGATTTTATTTTTCTTTCTCAGTACAAGTATGAAGTATATGGCCAAGTATGAAACCATATAAATAGTTAAGTTAAGTAATTTACACTGGGTTTATAGCGTTGCTGGAAAGCATAATCTCGGTAATGTAAATGAATATAACAAATAACAACACTGCTAATAATGTTACAGGGAGGACGATGAAGGATGGAATATTTTGGTGACGATACAAAGTAGAACGCGAGAAACGCGTTTGAATAAAACGATATGAGAACAAGTAAAATTATAAACGAGTAAAGAGAGAATAAACATGAATTAAAACCCGAGGAACCCATCCAATGAGAGCGCACGTGCTACGGTGTTATTTCTAGTTTGAGTAAGTAAACTGATTGTGTGGCTGTTGTTGGTGTCAGACTGAATCCCACGCTGGAGACGCGATGGAGGTTAGATGATGATGAGAGAGAAGATAACGCCGTTTCCTCCGCTGAAAGTGTGGAGCCGCTAATGACGGTGAGCGCTGCCAAGGTGCTGCAGCGCGCGCCCCGCCCGTCTTCATCACGCACTAACCGGGAGACACGTGATGCGATGTGCTGACAGTCCCTGGCAAAGCTCGTCCGAGAAACACATCGCACCTTGTCTGAACACAGAAAAGGTAGCGGTATCGCCTGGTTTTAAAGAGCAGCTGAATCAACGGGAACTCTATTTTGGAGCGTTTTAGGGGAAAAAAAAACAATGGGCGGCATTCTATCGAATCACAATTGGCTGTTTGCTTCATGATTTTTTTCCTATTGGGACCTCGGTGATCCGCATACACGATTTCATCGCTCCCGTTTTGTATTTGTGCTCGACACCGATGCAGAGATTTTTTTTAGCAGATTGAAGCCCGAATTGATGTCGAGTCGATCGTGCAGATTCATCAGCGAGGCTCTTCTGACCAGAGGCGGACAATGGTCCATTTCTCAAGGTAAAGTGAACATATAAGTATAATACACGACTGTTTAGCTATAAAAGGAGGATTGAATCGCGTTTGTGTGTGTGTGTTGTGCGTGCGCTTCACGCGCTCAATGCAGTCACGCGCAGGTGAGATGGTGCAGCTGGGGTTGCATTTCGTTGCAAATGTGTTGTTATATCTTATGCATTCGCCTTTATGTTTGGCCTTTGATTCATGTTAAGCATTTTTAAACGACGGCGTCTTTAAGTTTTAAGGCGCCTCAAAGAGCTTGATTTTCCCTCTCAGCGTGAGCAGATGGTTGTTGACTGTTGGCTACGTTTTGCGCATCTGAGTCATCTCCGACATTTGGAAAGAGAGGAAAATGAGTATCGCGTTGGTTTTAAAGTCAATTTGTAGCGCAAACGTGCCCGTCGTGGTCCGCTGGCACGGCTTTGAACATCGCAGCGTTTCTATAAATGATCGCTCATTGTAGACACTTTTATAGATCTGAGCGCATTGATGGAACCGTTATTTCTGGCGAATGCAGTAAATACGACTCGTGTGTACATTAATCGGCCGTGATGCGTTGTGTAAGATCCAGCTGTGAAAGGGCTCGGTTGTTATCTTGCTAAGTAGCTCCGTGTAAACCTGACAGTAAACGCATAGGGATTCAAGCATGAAATGATTGGTTGAGATCCGTTGACAGACAGCCCAGAGGCCAGACAATTGCAGTGTCATTAATGCTTAAGAGGAGCGCGATAAGCCCCCGCCCAGGGCCAGTTTTGGGATGCAAGACTTGAACTGTGCGAGGTTCGCCGACACAATCGGGATTTTTACCCTATGCCGCAGCGGTTCTGATTCCTTTCATTTCATTTCATCAAAAATATATGCATGCAATTAAGTGTCCAATTAAACTGATTATTTATTCATTGGCACCCCCCCCCGGTTCCTCTCTCCATCCATCCATCCATCTATCCATCTATCCATCCATCCATCCATCCATCCATCCATCTATCCACCTATCCACCTATCCATCTATCTATCTATCTATCTATCTATCTATCTATCTATCTATATCTATCTATCTATCTATCTCTCTATCTATCTATCTATCATCATCACTCCATCTATCTATCCATCCATTCATCCATCCATCATCATCACCACCACCTCTCTATCCATCTATCTATCCATCCATCCATCTATCCATCTAAGGTAAGAATTGGTAGAATATATGTAATACGTGGACTATAATAAAATATATAATATAAAAAAGCTTCATTAGGATAATCTGTATTGTAACCAACAATATTCCGAGAACGCCGATTATTACAGTAAATGTGAATAATAACGTTGAGGATGGTAATAACAATAAAAAAGTCATGGGTATTTATTTCCTATTGTTTAGAAGGAATTTTCTGCTTTCACTATTGAGATGTTATCTTTTTGTTCTTTTCAGATTGTGGATCAGTATGACAAAACGGATGTGAATTGAAGGTTTGTGATCTCTGAGGGCCCGCTTTGGGCCACTTTAACACGGCAAAGAACACGTTTTCAGTGGTGACCTTAGGCCTATACAATGACTTTTAACTAGAATTAAATGACTGGCTGTAGTTTCCTTACGTAGCCCTAACTGATCCAGTGCTACAGATGGCTGCAATTTACTTAGACACTTTGTAGCACGCCTGGATTCCGCTGCAGAATTTAGTTCCAAGCAGTAGCATTTTTTTTAGCAGAGACTTTGTAATTCTGTAAAAATTTTAGCTTTATTATGGTAAAACGAGTCGGCCATAACATAGGCCTTCTGCGTTCTTCACTAAACGATGAGTGAACCCATCCAAATATTTTGCAGTCCTGTGTGTCATAGGATGCTCTGTTACACTTTAGGAACGGATCACTGAGAGATCTTCCTAATTCTAGATTTTGATTAGTTCTTCGCTAGCTGCATTCTTTATCATTAACAATGAACTTCTCAATGCGGAACGGAGCACATCTAATCTGGATAGGCTTATTGCTTTGTTGCCTTGTCGATATGGGGGCTAGTATGGAGTTTTCAGGCGCAGAAGGCCAGTGGGCAAGGTTTCCTATGTGGAATGCATGCTGTGAGAGTGAAATGAGCTTCAACATGAAGACGAAAAGTGCTCACGGACTTCTAGTGTACTTCGACGATGAGGGATTCTGTGACTTCTTGGAACTGCTCATCCACAACGGAAGACTTAGTTTGCGATTCTCCATCTTCTGCGCCGAGCCGGCCACGGTCCTCTCCGACACAGCGGTCAACGACAGTCGCTGGCACGCCGTGACCTTGCGCAGGAATTTCAAAAACACCACGTTAGTTGTGGACGAAGAGATCAAATGGGTGGAGGTTAAATCCAAAAGGAGGGACATGACTGTCTTCAGCCATTTATTTTTGGGGGGGATACCTCCTGAACTGCGATCAGTTGCACTACGACTCACGTCTTCGGCCATCAAAGACCAAGTCCCTTACAAAGGATGGATAACCAATCTGAGAGTCAATGCTTCCGAGCCCATTCTCATCGGTAGTGACGGGATCAACAGTGACATTTGCGAAGCTGACCACGTTTGCCTGAACGGTGGAGTCTGCAGCATCGTCAACGACGAGCCATTTTGCGACTGCTCCGAGACGGGATTCCAGGGAAAAGACTGCAGTGAAGGTAAGAAGCCTGTATTCGTTGTTTTCGTTAAGATTTTGTTGTTTTTTCAGATATATGTTGAAGCAGCTGTTTTTTTTTGTTTTGTTTTTTTAACATCACAGTAGTTCCTTAGAGGAAGTGCATGCTACATCATATCTGATCCCGGCCTCCATTGTGGGCCCAGTGCATTACATGATTAGATTTCCACTGATTTTGATCTGGAGAAACGTCGATGGTCATTTCTGTTGATTCGGAGCATCTGCAAACGTCCCGGGATTTAGTTGCAAAAGCCTGAACATCTTTTATTTTCCTTCACATTTAAATAAAGTACTCTTTCCTATCACTCATTAAGTGCAGAAATTAGTACAAATACATGCATTCATACTCACAACTGAAGTATGATTATTTGTATATTATTATCTCTGGATTTAAAGGGTTGGATGCTCTAATTACGTAATTAGCCAGATGTTTCCCAGAGTCAATGTAATGATTTAGCCAAAGTTGCATTTTTGTTATTGCAGGAAAAAACAATAATGTGTTCAATACAGCATTCAGCAGCCATTTGCTACTCTATTACACATCATTTATTAATCCAGCTTTGCGTGTAAACCTCCACAACTATACTTACAGAGCCATTATAATTGCATCATTAAAGTTATTACGGATGTAATGTATGGTAAGGGCACATTTCACCCGTAGAAATTGCATATTTATTAACTACTCAGATCTTCATGTTAAGTCTGTTCCCGCTTGAATATGTATGTTCTGGTTGGTTTTCTAGTCCGACTTACTCTCTTGATGTCAGATATCATTGTTTTTATGTTTTCTCCATCTTCTCCTCCATTTTTATAGTCGTCTCCGTGGACTGATCTTGATTTTGATGGATTTTGTCTGAGTTAGTCCGTGAGCTGAAGTGAGGCACCATGTTGCCAGGGAAACTACATACCCACTGAGAAAATGTTTGCCCTCCTGAAGCACAACAGAGAGCAGGTTTCGCTGACAAAAGCTCAAACTCAAAAAGAAACCGGGTGCGGCGTTCACCGGACTGTGTTTTACTGAGGTGGATTTGATGAGATTACAGCAAGAAGCTGGGCCAGACACAGATGCTTAAAGCCGAGACGTGCTGCTCTCTGGCCTTCGTGTTCTTTACTGGGTGAGTCAGAACCGACTGACCCACTAGGCCTTCATCTCTCCTGCAGTGACACATAAGGAGCCTATAGAGACAGTCGCATGTCCCTATGACAATAATGGGTCAGAGTTGGGTAAGAGAAGAGTTGTGTAAGAGAAGGGGAATGTATTTGATATATATATATATATATATATATATATATATATATATATATACACAGGTATATCTAATAATATGGAATTAATTGTGCACTGTATTTGTCACGAATGGCAGCTCAGACGTGATCAATGTGCAATTTTTGACTAGACTAGAATAGAATAGAATAGAATAGAATAGAATAGAATAGAACAGAACAGAACAGAACAGAAAAGAATGCCTTTATTGTCATTACATCACATGGTTACAGTGAAATTTGGAATTCCTCTCCTTTTGGTGAAAGAAAAGAGAATGAATCTAAATGAGAATCTAAGAATGTACACGTTTAATAAAAATAGAATATAGATAATGCGGTAAATCTAAATATAATACGAAGGCAAAAGTACAACCTATTGTTTAAGTTTGTTTAAAATTGTTTAAGAATACAATATGATAAAATATGAAAAAAAAAAAAAAAGTACTGCTGTTACGGGATCCCAGTAGCTTAATTTTAGAAATGTGTATGTAGAACAACCAAACCGGATTGGTTTTGTTCTAACTGATTTTTGATCGAACTGGTTTTGTGCTCGAAAAGCACATCAATTGATATAGTGACAAATTTGTGTAGTGAATTTATGGATAAGAATATCAAATTCAAATTTATCAAATTCAAACTTTATTTGTCACAAACACAATTATTTTGCCACAACTTGAAGTGAATATTCTTCAGTCATTATTGCAAAGCTGCATAAGCAAAGCCACAGAATATGAGAAATTAGCCCATTACGAGATTAATTCCGATAACTTTAGTTTACCTTACCGTAATTTGCCGCTTTTATCCACTTACAAAATAAGGAACATCAAGGAATTCATCATAAAGGAAGATCTCATTAGTCAGTGAACACACAGACAGGGTTTTTCCTCTCTCATTCTTTAAGAAAACGGTCTGACATCTGGCTTTTTCCAGGAAAGCTGCAAAAAACCGACTTCGAGTCCTTGTGCAGGAATACAATGGCCATTCTTTTGTTGTCACTGGGGGAAAAAAAATCTGAAAGTGTCATGACGGGGTCGGCGTGTGTTTGCCGATCTCTGACAGGAATCGGTGGCGTGTGGATTAAATAAGTCTTTCCTCTCGGCACGTCGGCTCCGTCATTCTCTCGACAGGCAGTTGTGGTAATAACCTTCTTTAGTAAGGCAGGTGCGGCTCTCTCAGCAGGAAAGGCCGTCCTCTCCGCCACCAATAACAGGGATACTGGTAATGAGCTATTTTTTTGCCCCGCTGGGGTTCGAGAAAGGTTCTTATTTTGCGTTATTATGGTTAATGCTCTTACAAGTCTGGATTGGAGAGCCGTAAGGGTCTGCTCAGTATCAGCTTGCAGCCATTGATACCTTATCTTTATGCTCTATTAACTGTATAATGTGCTTCGTCTCCCTGGTTAAAGATGTCTGTAAGGGATCTGCGATTGACGTCTGTGTGGTTTTGTGTGCAGCGAGACTTTGGTTGGAGAATTTGATTGTGTTGGGCTCGCTTACAAGCCGTGATTAGATTGTTTCACCTCATCCCTTATCTTGTGTGGTGGAGTGAGCGTGGAACACAGACGGTCCCTGGATGCGCGGTGTGCAATTGAACGGCCTGTTTTTTAATGCGCCTTGCTTCTCGCGGCATGGTTGAAGGAAAAAAGCCGGAGAGAAGCGCTCGGCCATTAACCCCGTGCTAGCAAAATACAGAGTTTAGCTTAATTAGATGCGTCGGGATAGCAATTTTACACACTCGTTTATTCGTGTCACAAGGCCTCTTTTGAAACGATCCCCAAGTCAGAAGGCATTTGTGTAATGGCTGTGTTTAAAAAAATGCAGCATATTAAACAAATGGATAAATTAAGCCGCAGTGGGGTTTCTTAAGACACTCAAATTTAAAGCCCGACTATTGTAATACGCTTTTGTTTTGCAATCGAATTTTACCTTCCTTGATCCCGCATCATGGCTCAGTAATCTCCAACGAGGGGGAGTTTGTGTCAAACACACTGTATATGGAGAATTCCCCTATCAGTGTCGGATGAACCCTTTCCAGATGGACTAAGCGCACTAATCTCTCTGTGCCGAAGATGGCTGTAATATGGAACATGCTGCACAGTGCTCCCCGTGGGGAAAATGTTCAACTAGATTTGATGAAGAGGATTAAAATCCCCTTCACTGGCACAGTGACATTACATCCATGACGTAGCTCTACACCAGCCTCCGAAGCATTTTTGGCAAGAGAGGCTGACAATTTTAATATTTTAAAATGTGTTTTCGTGCGAGCCATAAAATAATTTCGACTTTTGATTTTAATTAAGTCGAGCTAAACAACTAAATACCAACATTGCCAGACTGGAGTCTGAAGGAAGCGCTGGCGTTGAAACTTCATAGTCCGAGAGCGAATTAGAAAGCCACTACTGTACGTCTGTAAATCTGGTTTAATAGTGGCTACATTATAAATTAATCGAGAATTATCTGTTTAAGATAAAAAAAAAAAGAATTCTAAAAAATGTCGCCTTACAATGACTTGTGTAAGATACCAATTACACAATACCACAGAGGTGTCAAAGCCCCCCAATACTGAAGTGCAAATGTGATTGGCTCAGGCAGTGTGATCCTGAACAATCTGATAAAACTATTGCAGTAGCTTATAAAATGCAAATTTAAATTTTTTTTTATTTTGCTTTTTTTTTCTGTAATGTTTTAACTGAAATTGGTGAAACGTACCAATTTTTTGCATTAGAAAATGTCAGCTAAGATTTTTCTGAGAGCCAGATGCAGCCAAAACAGCCACGGTTGCTGACCATTGTTTTACACTTTGGGTCTTTTTTCACTGATTTACTCTTCAGGTGTAATTTCCCTGATTTACACTTTTGGGTGTCATTTCACTGATTTACTCTTTTGGGAGTAATTTACATGATTTACACTTTTTGTGTAATTTTACTAAATTACACTTTTGGATGTAATTTCACTGATTTACACTCTGGGTGTAATTTCACTGATTTACACTTTGGGTGTAATTACACTGATTTACACTTTTTGTGTAATTTCACTGATATACACTTTTGGGTGTAATTTCATCGATTTACACTTGTGTGTAATTTTCATTAATGGCACGTTTTGGTGTCATTCCACAGATTTACACTTTGGGGTGTATCGGCTCTTGTTTTTAGCACACCTAGCGTTAGCATCACACACGATCACATCCGTAGGGGTGGTGTGTGTGTGTGTGTGTTAAAGAAACCAGACCAGTTTTACCAGTACTGCAGCTTCGGAAGTTTAGCTCAAGCGCGGTCGACGTCGACATCTCCTGCAACTGTGCCACCGCGGGATGCCCATGTTACCCTTTGGGTGCGTTTCACGGCAGATCGGCGGCCGTGTCTGTGCGTGTGAGAGTAACACGCTCCGACTTACTGAAAAGTGCTTTAAACGAGCATCTGGAGCTGCAGTCCTGTTTGTAAAGGGCTGCATGAGAGAAGGCGTCACATCGCGTTTGCCCCCTGCCTGCACAGGCCTGCGCGGGACTGCGTGTAGGTCATCTTCAACCTCTACGTTTGCCAATTTCCAAGCAGTTTGCGAAGCCAGCAATTAAAGGAAGCTGTCAGCTCGATGAAAGCCGGCATGTCGCTGGCTCCACGCGAGCTCTGCAGTGCTAAGGAGAGGCTACGTGATCCTGATCTGTCAGTCAGTGAAATGTAAATACAAGCGCTGTTCGCTCTGCCAGGCTCGGTGTGTGTGTGTGTGTGTGGTGGGTATATCTCATTTCAAGGCCTCGACTTGGAACGCTTTGTGAGGAAATGACAAATATGGCCGTGCTGTTAGGCTGGCTAGTGGTGACGTTTTCCAGAGCCTGGGGTGAAGATGGATGGCAATAGTTAAAGTGAACACAAAAAGTACAGTAAATGTGGGAGTTTGTACAGGACGACCTTGGATATTTATTGTGACCTTGGAGTTACCCGTGAGCGAAACAAGAACAAACCACACTCGTCATTCATCACTGCAAAACTAACAGCGAAAGATTTCTTTGTTGTTTTTTGGCACGGCATGTTTTTTTTCCGTGTGTGTTTTGTGAATCTGTTTTAATCGTCCATTCATCAGCATTTTTGTGTTTGTGGCAGTCGTGCTGCATGTCTTTTGTGTTTGGTCGGTGGACGAAGCAGTTGCGGTAAGTTTTGGGTCATTATTCTCCTCGAGATGAGAACCACAGAGGTAGGAATGGATGCTTTAACTTTAAAATAGTTGAGTCCATTATGGGGAGTCATGGGTGATTTGTTCCAGGCACTGAAGAGGTGTGTTAATTAAATGCATGAATGACTAATGCGCCAAGGTAATGTGCCGTTTATGTTTTAGAACTGTTGCAATGGAGAAAACGGAGTAAGTGTGATATAATGTATTTAGGGACTATACATTTCATTATTACTGACCCGACTTTTGTTGTTTTTCTTGTAGCATCATCTAATGACCATTTTTTTTACTTTCTAACACATGCATGTTTAATGTTAAACACAAACTAACACACACACACACACACACACACACACACACACACACACAAACACACACACATACACGCATACTCACACCCATTCTCATTTAGAATGAAAAAGAAGGTTCAGAACACATTGTTCCTAATATAACATCTATGTACATTGTATTTTTTACAGAAGACTGTTTGAGTTCTAGATCCTTCTCAGAATTTAGATATTATATAATTATATGCAGATATATCATCTAACGCCCCGAAAAATATAATCTAAAATATAAAAATATTTACAGGCTTTTTTCTGTATTTACGTAGTCCCTACACCATGTGTTTTATCAACTTTTAAATTGCTTCATGGACTTGAGGAGAATTAGCGTTATTGATTCATTTGTTTACTTCGACCTAGCACAAATTCCATTTGAATGCATTGTAAAGAAAATGAAGGAAAATTAAAACTCACATGTAATCGGGACTCTGTTCTCGGCATTTTTGGTGATAATGAATGTTTGGCCTGGACGCAGGATGATAAGACGCATGGTAACTACGGTAAACCTCAAGGCTGGGCCGGCTTCCAGTCTGCATGCTTCTTAATCAATGTCTCCTTCTTTCTCTCCACGCCTCGGCTGCCCTTCCAGAAGAGGCCTACGTAGGAGGTGGGTACATTCTTTTCATCTTTTTTTTTTTTCATCATTTTTGATTTTTTTGAGTTTTATTTCTTTCTTTTTTTTTCATTTCAGTTTTTTTTTTTTTTACTCTTTTTTTTCATATTTTTCTCTCTGTCCTCATATTTCAGCATATTTCTTTTAGTTATGTTCAGCTTCTCCTTTATGAAGGTATGCTGGGGCTGTACAGTAAGTATGTTTAACGGTGTGGTGGTCTGCCAGTTTATGACTGGTTCACGAAACAGGTAATTGGTTTGAACATTTCTCTTCAAAAATGGAGCCTCTCTTTTTGAAAACGGGCATCTGAATTTCTTGGAACCTTTTTATGTAAATATGGCGTATGGTAAATGTAATTTACAATAAGCAAACGGGCGGCTCACATGAACGTCTTATATTGGGAATCCGGTAAGTACAAAATGATGTCAAATACTAATATGATCAAATGATTGTATAAGTCTAATACAAAAAAAATGTTCTCCATCCACAGTCATGCATTTTATTTTCATTTAAATTTGTGTTAATAAATACACAAGAAACAAAACGGTATTAGGCGGATTATATTGACAAAAAAGGCATTTTTCAAGGATAGCCTATTCCAATTTTAACATTTTTAAATACAGATTTGAACAATTTTAGCTGTTTGTAGATGCTGTTTTCAAGAGTGTAAACATAAAACACAGTCGAAATATCTGTGTATATCATGGCGTGCAGTAAAAGCCTCACATCCGTCACCCGGTGGGCAGTGGAGGAGACAGAAGCCACTTAATCTGAGCAAAGTGATCTCTCTCTTTGTTTTTCTTTATTCAGATTTGTCTCTTTTGAGTGTGAGCGATAAAGCATTGCAACCACTGTGTTGAGGAAATGCTTTCTGAATGTTCCCACACACCTACTCTCTTCCTCACCTCTTGACCCTCACACCCCACCCTTCCGCTGTACCGCGGGCATCAGACGATGCCCGTGCGTCAATGTGAGCGAAAACCTTTCCATGATCCCGTTCTCTGTGCTGACTGTGCTCTTGTCTTCCCTTAAGGTCTTGCGCACCTGATGATGGGCGACCAAGGTATGGGTTTGGTTTCTTCTTCACCTTTATGCCTCCATCAGCATCCCCCTCTTCCATCTCTCTGCCTTTCTTTCTCTCTCACTGCCTGGTGCCGAATCCTCCTCATATCCTCTCACTGCTGGTAGAGATTTGCCGGGGCTGCTTTCTTTCTGGCTTGGCGCTGAGTCAATGGATGGTTTGGTCTTCTCCATTTTTCCTCCTCTTTTTGTTTAATCCGTCTGTCTGTCTGTCTGTCTGTCTGTAGGCCACTGTCTTCTTTCTTCTCTTTTTCTCTGTCGCTGCTCCAAACGCTCAGCCAGTCCTTTTGCTCATCTTGCCGCTTCTGTAGTTTTTTTTCTTTTTTTTTTTTTTTCTCGCCATCATCCTCAACAGCCTGCGATTCCATTGCTGCCTGCCAATTTTATCTTCATATAGAGAAGAAAGGGAAAAAACAAACAAACCCGAAGCAACTTTGAACTCTATGGATGATGTGAGTCTCAGACTCTTTCTCGAAGGGGTTTGTTCGATCCTTGTAAATGTGCTAGTCTATATTCTTGGGATCCCAAACTGGAAAGCATTAGCCATCTGTTGGATACTCATTCTTCTTCATCTCTCTCACATCCTCATGTTCTGGCATGTGTTGCGACAGAAAGCTTCCATCTCCTCCGCTTAATGCATGGAGCCTCTTCTGAGCGTAACCTTTCATTGTCTGTCTGTGGATCTAACACGGCCATGTTTCTGACTGTTGCCTCTTTCCTCTCCTTTGTATTTTCCTGTATCTCTCTGGACTTTGTCTTCATGGAACCTTTATATCAATATCATAGGGAAAAGAAAAGGTATATAATGCTTTCTTCATACTAATGTAATATTTTCTTTTCTTTTAAATTGCGATCTTTGAGTTGCACATGCACATTCCAGTATCTGTGGCTTTACACATGCATCGGTTTATTTGTGTGTTTGTTTCACTGGAGTCGTGCTGATATTTCAATGCCACTATGATACACTGAAAGAACTGAAAGGTAGGTGGGATGTCATGGAAATGCATTTGTGTCACTGTACAACATAATGTATCGGAATTCAAACAGGAAATGTAGCAATGTTACAATGTCTGGGAAATATATATATATATATATATATATATATATATATATATATATATATTTTTTTTTTTTTTTCTGATTTGTGCTGTCATTTAAGATTCAGCTTTATTAATATCAGAAGAAACTTGCTTACAACTTTGTCTAAATTAATAAGAAAATACTGCGTGAAAAACAAAAAAAATGTTAACCCAAAGTTTCAAATCTTAATAATTAGACAATATTTTCCGAACAAAACAAAAAATGAAAAGTAAAATAAAAATTATATTATTTTTAAATAAACTCCAACAACCATAACTGAACAATCCACATTATTATTATTAAGCCACATCCACTAAAACGAATCACAAGCCACTGTGTTTAATATCTTGTTAGGTCTTCACAAAAAAACAGGTAAGAAGTGTTTCTGATACTAGTTGTGCTTTTCTTATACATATTTTTTGTTAAAATCACACAAATAATAAATCTAAGCAGCATAATACTGCTTATTCATAAAAAAAATGCAAATTTGAAGAAACCAGTGGGATCCAGCTGAGGTAAGTGGATGCTCTCACATCACTGCATGCTGGGCTTTCACTGAACCGTAAATATGACAGGGATGACGCGGATGTGTATCTCGGTTTGAATTATTAGGGCATTGGTGATAGAGGAAGCAGGTAGGTGTGCTTTCTATCTTTCACGCTCGTCTTGATTGTGACTCTTGAAAAGCACTGACTCCAGGTCATCACACAATCCACAACGGGCTTATGACGAAAGGACAGGCCGGGCCTTCAGGCTTTTTTTGGCACATTCGAATATATTTATTTTCTGAGGCATTTTTGTTTTCTCTCATTCCATTTTATCATAGAAAATTGCTTTTCATCTCTCTGTAAAATGGAATGAAATGACGCGTACGAGAGCTGACCTTGCCAGCGGGGTCATGTCGGCATTATCAAATGAATTTGGCATTGTTTTGTTTTACTGTGAGTATACGTATGCGTGTTTGTTGGTGCAGAAATGCTGCGTCGGGTTGTGTTGAGACTGCGGTGGTTGTGGAGTTGAAGAAAAAAGAACCAGGGGATTTTTTCGTTTATGAAAACCAAGTATTTTATTAACGTTATAAAAGAGTGACACAAAATAAGTGAAACATTTATTTTTGTTGCTCGCAATGTGCAGAAATCAGACTCAAAATCACCTAAAATGCAACATAAAAAGCACTAATTACAAAAATGTAAAAATAAATTAAAGATTTATAGTTGTAATTTAAAACAAGATATTTAGTTTCACTTGGAGAATATTTGTAGAAATATTAGAACTTAATTTTATAAAAAATATTGTTAAATTGTTGTTAAATTAGAACAATTTAATTTGATTTATCTACCTAACAAGCAATAAAATTGGAATTCAATGTCAGTTCATTTATAAAACAAATAAGTTCCAACCATTTTAAGTAGCTGTCCTGCTTATATTAATTAGACATTTGCGTATAATTGCAAAATGTTCAATGATAAAAATCGTTGTAATGATAAAATATAGGCTACTTCTCATATAATAGATAATATAAAAAAAGTTTAAAGTTTAGCTCAAATGGATTTCGTTAACTTAAATAATGTGTACGCTAAGACCTATACGCAACGACCAATAAATCAGAGAATACATATACATGCGAGTAGAGTATGTGCGTATACTTATTCTGTCGTTTTTGTCGCTTTTCTCTAGCCTTTTTTCGTTGCACGTCGGACTTTTTGAAAACCAGGGAAAATATCTTCATAAAAAAAAACCGTGGCACGCCGAGATGAAGTGTGCGTCTGTGAGATTGTGCTTGTCTGCTTTTTGCAGCTGCATTACCATCATTCTTATGCTAAGTTGCTTTTGGGGGGATAAAAGACGTGCGGTAATACGGCGGCACGTCGGGGCCGGTGGGTCTAATTGCTGTCATTTCACACAGAGTCTGTGAAGCTGAATCGTGGCTGCAGGCGCTGTAAACCCGGTCCACAGGTGGGACTGACACGCTCTCAAAATTACTATTTTTTTAATGTCTAATTGACATTGGTGCATAAAGAATGCCAGCAGTTCAGCTATTTGTGCTAAATCCCCTCCGTTGAAGGCCTTCATCCTGTCTTCTATCGCCCAGACTTTCCTGTCTGTGTTTTGTTTAGCATGTGCAACACTAGCTCTCCTGAAAATGCTTCCTTTTATTGGTTTTGTTAGGTTTCTGTTTCCTTTTTTATAGGCTTTCACTCCCTGATTTAGCAAGAAGCGGCCCCAGATACCATCACTCACTGGTTTCATTGTCACAGATGACCCTGCGTGTGATAGGAGGAAGAAAGCCTTTCTCTGACGTGCTGATCAATACGTATTTAAAATCCCATTATGCCTGCCGTTGCACATCGGATGCCTCGTTAATGTAATTACAAAAGTGGAACGGCCTCTTAAATTACTACAACCGAACCTTTGCTGACTTGCCATTGTCACATTCGTTCACAGACTATAATGTATCAAATTAAAGGCAGAGGAAAAATTGCAAAGCCAGCACAAGTCGAAATCCAGACATCGAAAAAAAACAAAAGGTGTCTCAAACTGTGCCGAATCCTATCCAGGCGATAGTGGAAACTGATTTGTCTTTTCTTAAAGCTAGGTGGCCTGTGTGATGGCAGTGTCTATACATTTTTATGCTATATATTTATTCTTTAAAGAAAAAAAATATATGTTAATATCTCAGAATTGTTCTTTTTCTCTGATATCATTTATCACACTTTGCGTGACAAGATACTGTAAGTATGCTCAGATACTAAAACAAATCGTACTAATTATTGGTTATATTGAAGGCTGACACTTAATAATTCAGCTGAAATTGTAATATGTCGTATTTATGAAAAGGCAGATATGAATATTTAGCATATTCATCTGGTTGAATTTTTTCAAGCGTTATTTAGTTTCCGACTCAATCAATTTTTATGATCATGCTATATTGCCTTCCTTGCTAGCTTGATCAGCTAAGGTGTTAGCAACACTAACATCGAATGGTTTGATTCCTACGTAGGGAAACCATGACATTTAAATGTGTGACTATAAAATTCTCACTTAGGATAAGTCTCTAAAAAAATGTAAATATGAGTTAACAAGCTGGAAGGAAACTGTTACACTTGTCATTGTTTGTGAGTAATGTCTGCAATGTGAAGATTTTTCAGCCTGTAAAGGCGTCTTTTAAGCTAAAAAGTGACTAAAAGACTCTGCGCATTGGAGTGCTTGAAAATATGAAAGACAAAAAACACAAAGAGTCAGAATGGAGGTGAAGTGGAGCACTTACGATTAATCATTAATAATTCACATGGTTTTAAATCATATTTTCACAATATTCATACACAATGTTACATATATATTTCTACATGTCATATATATATATACAAACTGTACACACACACACACAGATCAGATATTCTATAAAATGTCCTAGATGATGATACAGGACAGGCAAAGTATAAATGTTTTTTTTAATTTATTTTGGTATTCTATTCTATGTGTTTATTTTTGCGTATGTTGGCTTGTTCAATCTCATTTAAAATACTGTATATATCATATATAATAATATGATAATCATAATTCAAAATATTATTATATATGTACAATAATGTAGTAAAATAAAATAAAACAATCTGTTTATTCATCCATTTGTCTGTCTATCGACACACACATACATATATATAGACTGAAAGTTCGATATTTCCGGTTTTCACATTTTTGATACGGGTTATTTCCCAGCATTTATTAAAGGTCTGTAGTCTGTAATGGTAGACAGCTCATTTCACTGGGTTCAGAGCCCTGGATAACCCCATCAGAGTGGCAGACATTTTAGGATTGTGTCTGGGCTGAAGGTGCTGAATCCCTGGCGATCGGAGCTGCAGTGATTTCCTCCTCATTGTTTATGTAGAGCCAATCATGGTTAATAAAAGGATTTTCTCATTAAGTTCTACTAGTTGAATTACCGAGTCATTTGTGCGGTTCTGAGACGGGCTCCAGAAGAGGCGGAAGAATTTCCTGATAGGTCATTCTGGCAGCGAGAGACACTTTCATCTCAAATGCCATTTTGTCAAACCAATTGAAAAGATATTACCCACCTCCTCTAAACGGATTTAAACTCAACGCTGACGTCTCGGGCCTGGCTTTGAGATTTTTTTATGTTTGCAGTTTATTTTACATTTGCAGTGTATAAATATTCAGTTTTTACTTAACAAAAAATAAATAACATTTTAAATGACCAAAAAGAAAAAAATATATTTTTTTAAATGAATGAATGACTTTATTAATCCCACTAAGGGGAAATTTCTTAAAATATTTTTTAAATGTGAATTTCTACAGTTTTTTTCTGTTCAAATTTTAAACACATTTTTAAACAATGTAGGACAATATTTGTATTAAAACAAAATTACAATGCAATTAAAAAATATATATCTTTAAATATGTTATATACATATAAAAATGCTGTAAAATAAAATATATAAATATATTTAAAATTAATTAAAATAATACAAAATATAATACATTTAAGAGTAAATGTTGCAAAGTTACTTAAAAACACTTGAGTTATCAGAATGTAATATTATTATATAATATTAGAGCATAATTTGATTTCAGTTACATCATGTTACACTTTACTTGTATGTGTTTAGAATGATAAGCAGAATTACGATCAGGGTTCCCAGTGTTTATTTTTTCATTAGATCAATTGTCTCTCTTTTATATTACTTATTGTTAGTATCAACTTTTGATTATTATGCAAAGCGGCATAAAGTTTTCCAATTAAACAATTACGCGATTAGGCCATTGGTAAACGGTGTGAAATTACGCGACACTCGCCATATGCATCTGACTACAGAGTGTTATAGTGAAAGAAGTGCGGAGAAACCGAAGTAAGTAACGAGTAGGAGGCAAAGATGGCCTCAGTCTCTCCCTCCTTTTAAGTGAAGCCACACTTTTATCACGCTGGAGGAGAGCGGCATGCTGAGCCCAATTTGCTGGAGCAATGTTTTTCTGCCAGTATGTTTCCATCAGGTCAAGCTATTTTGAAATGCCCTCAAGGTGTGATAGTGCTTGGACTCATTGTTGTGATGTTCCTGCCAGTATGTCATTACCGGCGTTGGTAGGTGGGTTCTATTCTCATGCACAACTCTGCGTGTTGATACGCGTGCTGGGCGGAACTGATAGCCGGACAACCTTTAGCAGGAAGTTTGGAATGTTAACATTCCTGTAGGCATCTAATTGGATGACCTCCATTGAATCTGGAGGTTTTTGGGATTTAGTGTTGCCTAGATGTGGATCTGGGGCTATCAACACCAATGTTGTGGGTTCAGTTCTATAGAGTTAGTTCAGTCTTTGGCAGTGGTGGAAAACTTTTGCAGCGAGGGCCAGATTTGCCGAGGTGGACATATGTGGGGCAGATCGTTCAAATTCTATGACCCATAGATATTACTAGCAAATGATCAATTTAATATTGAAATTAAAGCTGCCCACACTAGAGCTTTCTAAAATCATCACATTTTGTCCCAAGACAATTATACTTTAGATTATAGATTTGATTATAGAGCTCTTAAGGAGAGCTCTTTATTTCAAACATAATCTAATTCTCTTAAGTATAAAAACACAACTGTACAACACTCAGAATGATGTATTTACTGGAGTCGTGTGAATGGGGTAAAGGAGGGGGATCTGTCTATCCATTCATATATTGTTCCATAAGTCCATCCATATATTATCTATCTATCCATACATAAATATATATTTCCATATGTCTATAGATCTTTCCCTACAGCCTTTGATCAATCCATTCATCCATCTATTCATATATCTTTCTATAAAGCCATCAATCTATTCATATATCTTTCCATAAAGCCATTCATCCACACATCCATCCATTCATCATCCATCCATTTGTATATCTTTCGCTGCAGCCATTGATCAATCCTTTCATCCATCCATAAACTCTATCTTGTTATAAAGCCATCCTTCATCCATCCATATATCTTTCTATAAAGCCCCCATTCATCCATCCATATATTTTTCTATAAAGCCCCCATCCATCCATCCATCCATATGTCTTCAAAACGATCCATCCATCCATATATCTTTCTATAAAGCCATCCTTCCATCCATCCATTCATCCATCCACCCATTGAACACGCTCCAAAACAGGCTCTTTTTGAACATAAGCTTTGTGAACCTAAAAATGGAGGGTTGTAACAACCAACCATAAACAACAGTGACGAAAAAAAGGAAAAAAAAATTCATTGGAGCAAAGATCAATATACAATGGACACAGAAGCTCCCTAGGTGAGCAAGATGGAGATCAGACGTTGAATCGATGGCCTGTAGTCAATAGAGAAGAGTGAATGAGGTGATGGAAAACTATATCCTGGGCAGCGGAGTGATGGCACGGTCCCCATGGCGGGGGAGGGGAGACGCATCGGCCCCTGAGCTGAGCTTGCACCACCGCTTCATTTTCAGCCGGAGTACGTCCGACCTTGGTTATTTAAGATCAGCATAAATCTCCCTGGAGTGAAGCTGGCAGTATCGCCCTCCCCGTTGTGCCACTTATCTTCATAGAGCATCGAGCAGCCAAATTGTCAAGAGATTATTTTTTACTTCATTTATTCTTTTTTTTTCTTTGGTAGCAGGTGTGATATTGTGATTTATAGGTGTTTCGGCAGGTTGATGGCAAGTATAAATAGGAAGCTTATCTGTATTCTAATTTCCGATAGAGCTCCCGCTGAAGCGCCGCTGCTGTCTTGACCTTTAAAAGTGATTAAATGGAGAAATACACCCAATCAGAAAGAAAACTTAAGTGCGCACACAGAGAGTTTTCCGAAGCGATCTGAGATGACGGCTTGTATATTGAAGAGCAGTAAATATGCATGAGAGAGGCAGCTAAGCGCTTTTCTCTCCGCAGCCAGTGGATTGTGAAGAAAGATGTGGATCGTCTGACTCATTTCTCATGAGTCATAAAGCTTTTGCATTCTTCCCTGTTCCTTTAACGGCCATATGTGAACTTCAAACAGGGAATATGGCAATAAATAAATAAATAAATAAATAAATAAGCAGTACTATCCCTTGATGGTCTGCCATGAAAACCATAGTTTCCATTTTTGGATCAGAACAGAATTTGTATTTTATTGGCATGTATTTGACAATATCTTGACAATATCTTATTGTAATAAGACAAAATCAATGTTATCACAATAACCAATTGTCACAATGTAATTGTATTGCAATGTATTGTATATAAATAAATATAATAATTTGTTTTTTTTTTTTTGTGACAGTATTACAATTCAATACATTACGCCATTATGAATATACTGCTTTATATGGCTGCACATAATATAATTTTGTTTAATATTATAAAGAAATATTTGTATTTGATACATATTGTGTTATTAATAACATGTCATTACTGTAGACATTTAGAGTCATAACAACATTATAACAATATAAATTACAATAATATTGTTCAGGTATAGCTGTTATTACTTTTTTTAAACCTGATATTATTGTTAAATATGATTTATGTACAGACAATGATGGTATGTTGATTGCACAAATACTTTGATTGAATATTATAATAACATTATAAATTAGTTTGTGTTTACTACACATTTTTAAAAATGTATTGTAATTTATTATAAGCCGAATCTCAATAGTGCATTTAATGTTATTGTAAATATTTACTAGCAACATTCAAATACAGTTATTATAGTATGGTAATATATATGAATAATATATATTAGGCATTATAGTATTTGTTATAGTATTATAGTAATATTATGATTATGGATAATTTATCCATCTAATTTTATCATTTTATTCCATGTTTTTAGGTTCAATAAAACAAACGAAGAAAAGATTGTAATACCTGTTTCTTTAACTGCCAGTCAAACGTAGAAGATGGCAGGGAATAAATAAAAAAGCTGTTTCTCCCTGCAGTTAGTTTGCCCTTAAAGGTCTGTGATGAAAACAGATGAACAGACGGCTGGAGACAGACAGTTTCACAGACGTTTTGATTGACACGTTTTTTTAATGAAACGACAAACGCCTTGTTTTGCCCTGCGCAAACTCAAGAGCAAATTCAAGCTGTTCTCTCGAAGGTAATTGTAATACCTTAATTAACCGAACACATGAATGCATAAAGGCCTCGGAAGGGAAAATGCATATTTAAACCCTTCGTTTAGCCCACTTTGATGAATTTCAAATTTCCCTGGCTAAAGGCAGAGGGAGCACCCCGGGGGAGAAAAAACTCTGCCATTTTGCCCATTTCTCTTGACCTGCCAAATCTACGGTGGCCGGTACTAGTCCATCTCCCTGGGGGTCCGGGCGTGCTCATTAATCTCCGACCTGGTGTCCCAAAGGGTGAAGAGTAATTGTTTAATAGTGGACACGATGAGATCATGATTCTTTCCGTTTGACATTTATGAGGCTATCACTGTCGCACTACGTTAATGCACTTATTTATGCACACAATACTATCAGTACAAATGTATGTTTGTGACGATTAGCTTAATTATAAACTTTATACTTTTCATTTTTTTATTTTCTTCTTTTTGTTGCCCGTATATGTTTTAGTTGTATGTTGGATGTCTCTCTGTCTAACTGTCTATCTAATCTATCCCACGGATTTTATCTGTTTTTGATCCATATTTTTGATTTGATCCATTGATCCATTGCTCTCTCTATTTGTATCAATAAATGTTTAAGAACTCTCTCTCTTTCTATCTATCTATCTATCTATCTATCTATCTATCTATCTATCTATCTATCTATCTATCTATCTATCTATCTATCTATCTATCTATCTATCTATCCATCCATCCACCCATCCATCCATCCATCCATCCATCCATCCATCCATCCATCCATCGCTCTTTCTGTTTCTTGTTTTTTCAATCCATCTTAAACAACAGATAAAAAAGATTCTTATTATTCAATTTCTTAATTTCTTTACTTTACTCAATTGACTTTTGTGCCGAAATAGGTGTAAATGAGCAGGATAAGTGCCTGGGATATGCGGATCAGCTTGCGTTTGCGTAATTGTTTTGCTAATCGTCTTGTAATGACATAATGGCTGCCACTCTATATGTCAGCTGTAAAAAAAAAAACATCATTTGTGTTTCTGATACGGCTGTATGTTTGGAGAATTCCAATGAGCTCGGAACACTAAGTGTATGGTTGGATATAATTGATTTCTGGCCATGTACTGGCTGTTGTTAACCCCTTATTAAAATGGAAACCTCTTGTCATTAAAACCGTCCAGGCCAATTAAGCCCGTGCTCGGGGTGTTTTACCGAGCGGTTCATTGCTCAGGCTTTGGTTTAGATTGCTTAACCATGTCACTCACCGAATGGATGCGGTCAGAAGCTGTTCAATCAAAATCCTCATTTTCTCAAAATTTTCTCATTTTCTTAAAGTTCTACAACGAACTTGATGAAAGTTTTGCTGTTGCTCACTCAGTAGAGCAGGTGTTACCAACGTTGTGGGATTGCTTCTGCCGATTGCACTACTTGTACGTATAGAAAAGGATCGCAGGCGACAATAGATTCAAGAGCGTTTAATTCACAGAGTACACGATCATGTGGTCTGGAGGTCATCATCTGTCCATGGTGGCATTGCTCAGAGTGATGATGCTTCTGGGTCCAGTCTTATTTGACTTCTTCTCCTTCCGTGATTGGTTGATTTTGGGCACAAAGAACATTTCAACCTCCTCATTTCTCTCAATTTGACTCAATTTCATAACTTTAGTGCAGCGTTTAATTATAGTCATTTTTTGCTCATCAAATGAATTATTATAGTTATGTTTAATCTACTAAACAGGCTGTGAGGAAAGGATACAAATTTTTCTTCAGTTTCAGAGCATGAAATGAAGAAAATCATCAGATATAGGCATACAAACAAGAAATCTTAATTTTATTGAAAATTCTGAATATACCACGAATATAAACACCCCTTTATCAGGAGATGCTTATATTTTATGTTGTGCGTAAGTACAGTATTTCATTTTTCACATGTAAGCCACACATTTTGTTTCTTGAATATAGGGCACTCAGTAATTTTTAAACATACTTTCTTTAGTCTGGTCCGACAGTATGGTCCAAAACAATTGGAATATAGTTAAAAATGTATTTCAAACCACGCTGTCTGGCTTCAATTGTTTTTTCCTGTGATTGTATATTGATAGCCGTGATGGCCAGGTTGTGGGACTATTCGTCTGAGTTGACTTAACAGAGAGACCTCTTAGATTGGCTGTCTCAATCTAAACGTATGGCCCATCACATCTTTAATAGCGAATGCAAGATGGGCTCACAGCCACACTGGCTCAGGGGCCGATCATTCGTTTGGTGGAGAGAGAGAAGGGCAGTAAATCAGCCTTGGCTGGGGATGTGGCATCTTAGACGGGGATAATTTGTGCTCATTCTGTTCTGGAGAAACTGGGCCGGAGATCATTAGGCTATAAATCATGCCAAAGACGGATGCAAATGTAAAAGAACAGGAAACACAAGAACAGAACCCTGAGTCAAGACTGGAAATGGAAACACTCTGTTGTGTTAAATGACTTCCCGGGCTAGTGTAGATGCCAAAGTTCCCTCACAAACACACTTTAAGAGATTATTAAAGACTTTGATTTGGTGATATTCAATCCAGGGATGCTGTGTGATTTGAGTGTTGTTGGTGTGTGGTTGGTGAGTGTTGTTGAGTGTTGTGAGTGATCATTATTAATACTATATTTATGAATAGTACAAAATAAGTTTTATTTTATTTAAGATACATTTTTAACCTTGATATACAATTTAACATTATGTCTTTAGACAAATAGTACATTTTATACTTTTATAAATTCACGAAAACCATTCAATTGTAGTTATTATTATATTATATGAGCATATGAGCACAAGCTGTAAAAAGTTTTAGAAAATAAATGCTTAAGAACAGATTGTGTGTGTTTTTTGGCCTCGATATTTGGAAGCCCATTTCTTGCTCGCATCTTCGATTTATTCTCCAACCATTCATTAAAACATCTTTGTTCCGAAGAATCTTTGTTCATTTCAGGTGGGAGCATCCAAGTGGTGGATTATTGTGGGCAGACTCCAGTGTGGGTTGTGATCATGCTCATAAAGAGCCGAAAGATGCTTGAATAATGTAAAACAAAAGGTTTCGAGTGAGAGGAGGAGTGCTGGTTGCCTGAAAAGGTTTTAAACCGCACCAGATTTTATTTTTTCCCTGGTGTGAATATGAGAATGGGTTGCAGAGACGGGCCTAACAATTCCGAGGTGGTTGTTTAGCTGGTTATGTGCCGCTGTTCAACGCATGAAAAGTGCACTTGGGTTTCCTCATTACCTTTACAATTTGGAGCTCCGGAGTGGTCTTGTTAATGGATGGTGGAGACAAAAGAAATTTGCATCTATTTTTCTGTTTTTCAGCAGCATCCGCAGACAATGAGAGCAATTCAGCGGGAAGCGGAGATCCATAGTCGTTCTTTTTTCAAAATGCTTTTGCTAATTGATTAAAAGGTGATCGCTGAGAAATCTCACTTGTTTTGGCGCGATTGGTCCATCTGCCCTCTTTGAGCTCTAATTGCTTTTTAATTGAGTCTTTTCTTCTTTGAATTCAGATCTCAGACTGATGCTTTTTAAAATGGGGGGCACAGATTGGATAAGTGAGCCTGTTTTCTTTCACCAGCTTTCCAATAATCCATATTCATGTCTAGTATGGTGTTATGTTAATGAATTGGAGCTCTTTACGCTGGATAGAAATGAGTTCTCCCTCTCCTCGTGATAAGTGTGAGCCGTGCTGCGTTTGAGTGGAGAGCGAAATGCCGAATACATTTAGATTCCCACCACAAGAACAACCTGTCAAATTGGAAATATGGAAATATGACAGCTTATTGAATCCTTGGCAATTTAATGAAGAATGATATTTGATAGGCAAAGCATTTTTGTCAAAAGCAATTATACAAATCACGTCTATGCCAAGCTTAGGAAAACAAGTTTGATTTTGATTTCGTTTTCCTGTTTGAGCTGTCTTTAGATGTGCATATGTGCATTCAGAGCAGGATTTAAGTGAGACAGAAAAGAGCAGGCTGGCATCTACTGAATTTGCCAGAAAACATAATAGCTCATGCTGAAAGCATTCGGGGAATTGAGAATAGGAAATGGAACGGATGTCTAGTGGTTGCAGCGACTGATTGGGACTTTTTGTGATATAACACGAGGGTCACGTGGCATGTACTTCACTGTAGCTTTGTATCTAGGCATTGGATTGGTGGATTAGCTTGAAGCAAGAGTGTATAATTTCAACTAATATCTCACTATTCTATACTTCTCAGAGTCCTTCACAGGACAAGTCCACACTACTACATTACCAATAGTTCTTTCTTGCATTCAGAATGATGCAATCTAGCAGGTCCAGATAACAGTTTAAAGTTCCAAACCGTGATCTTGAGTAAATTTTGAGTAAATCACACACGTAATTTTGAATTTGACATTTTGGTATGGATTCTAGATCAGTCAGATTCCTTCCTGCCAGAGCTGGAAACTCTTGTTTTGCTGAAACTGTTTTTATTCTTTGTCTTAATTCAGTAGAATTTTGCTCCAAAGAGGAAAATATGCTCATGTAATATGATTTAATAGGGTCTTTAGAGTAATAAAGACCTTGGGAGTTTGCTCAATTAAATGGCCAGTGTGTGTGCGTACCGTATTTACGCGAATATAACACCCATTTTTTTTTCTATTAATGTCTCAATAAATTGCAGGATGCTTATAAACGGCGACTTCAAATATTCATGTAAATATAAGCGCTGCAAACGTGCAAACGGGCTAGCGCTTCGGAGCAAACAGAAAACAGTTCAAAACGAAGAAAACAAAGTCAAACACAATCAAATCGCTCTATCTACTACACAGAGAAAAACATGACTTCCAGTATTTACGTCTAAAAAAAAACGAGCTCAGTCAGCTTTACGCTATGCTCTTTTAGCGCAAAGGCTCATGGGAACCAGTGAGCAGCAAAGCATGATGGGAGGTGTAGTATAGACTGGTAGAATAGATTATTGTTTTATTATTTTTAAGTAAAACAACAAATGATACGAGTCACACATTAGGTTTGTTAAATAAAGAAAACTATTTTTTTATAGATAAAATTAACATAATTTAGCCAGAAACAAAAAATAAAAAAAGTTATTTTTATTAGTATTTTTTTGTGCCTGAAAAATTTGGGGGGAGCTTATATTCGCATTATATTGGCAAGGTTTAGCACTTTTTAATACTTTTTAAATAAACTTTTTAATGCTTAATTTTATTGACTGCAATATTTATTTGTTTGTTATTATCGTTAGTAATTTTATTGAGGAACGTTGTTAGTTATGTGTGTGTGCTGCCGACACACATGTGTATATATTATATACACATGTAACACACGCATGTATCTATATACTTTTAAATTTGGGGCATTACTCTGCAGGTGCAGGGAGATGGTAAATGTGCTTTGGGCAATGTCCATACATCTTACCACGGTGGTTTAATTCAGCTGCTTTTGCTGGCAAGTAAGTGCTTGCTCCGCTTCCTCATGGCCCAAGCCTGTTAGTTCATTGGGAAAAGGAGCTTATTTGTCTTCCCAATTGGATTCGGTTTGTCAGGACCTTAACTAAATTGAAAGCAGAGAGTGGTTTCACAGAGCAGAGACGGATCTGTAACGGTGGCTCCTAGCGTGCTGACAAACTCCACCATGGGTTGTTGGATATTGCAGACATTTTTCATCGCCATTGCGGCTGCAGGATTCAAGGGATGTAGAGTGGAGATGCCTATGTTCGAAACCATTAGGGACCTGGGCAACCACCGAGCCTAGGGGAGAAAACACTACACCCAGACACAGCCTGAAGCCAAAACACTGTGTGTTTGTGTGGGCACGTGTGTGTATCCAGGCACTCGCCTATTCATCCAACTGTTCATTATAGCGCTCTTGTACACAATGCCTCAATATTTAATGGCCCTGTGATTGACTCATCTTCACCTCTGCAAAGTCGATGCAGTGGAGAACATGGGAGGTGGCACTGAGCTGTCCATTCTTTTTCTTTAACAGCCAAGGATGTAATCCAAGGCTTTTCGAGCATTGTCTCCCTTTGTCGTCCTTTCCAACTTTGCTATAATAGCATCGAGCTGCAAGCTCATTTCCTGACTTAAATGGTGTGTGTGAGTGGCAGGTTACCGTTGGCTTGGCCTTATTGAGGGACCTGTCAACTACATTAATAATGGAGGACTCAAATTGCTCAAACGAAGCTGCTGCATAGAAAATCAATGTGAAAAATGATTACACCCTGTGAAAGGAAGACCCCGAGTCTTATTATTTGTCTTGCCTTGGAGATTCTTTGACTCGTGTTGTGCCATAGCAGAATAGAAACTTGGTAACGATTGCTCGAGAAAAGTTGTATGAGCGACTGTTCCTGCAGAACATCCAAATATGAATTTCTGACTGGATTGTGATTTATAAATAGCCAAACATTCAGCCAAACATTTTTTTCTCCAGATTCAGTGATTCCTGCTGAAATACGTCAACCATCTTTTTTGTTTGATTTAGGGATGGCATATTCCACAAATAAAGATTAACAATATTAACCAATAAAGATTAACAAATCAACATAGTGGTAAACTAAATCCAAAACAGAAGAGGTATGAACACATGAACAGTAACAGAGCCACAGCTGAAATCAATCGGGACACTTAACGAACATTGGACCCAGGGGATTATGGGAAGTAGAGTTTGTGAACATGTGATGTACTGGATTCTGTCACCGCAAACTTTTCAGTAGAGCATCGTGCTAAAGATTATTATAATTGTCATTCCTCTCATGTCTACCAAACTGTGGTCATTTATAAGTATAAAAAACGTGATATAAAATAGGAATTTAAGAACCTAATCTTTTCTCTACTGTTATGAAACATAAAGCTCTTTTCCTCTCTGGCGAAGAATCATGAATGTAATTTTATATAAAAAGTTGGCTAGTGCAATTTTTCACAGGCCGGCTGTTTGTGTCAGCACGAGGAAGCGGTCGGCTGTATTTGTGGAAATTAATTTCATCAACATTCCCGTCTCGTACGTTTGTCGCTGAAAAAAAAGTGCCTGGCGTGATATTTCTTTCCAGCCGAATATGATGATAAATGCACTCAAAATGGCTGCCTCCACGTCATTCATTATTAACTCGCCGTTCTCTTCCGCAGTCTAGCAAAGCATACGCTCATCAGAAAGTGAGCCGAAAGTCCCTTCAGAAAACCCAGACTGCAGAGTTTTTGTTATCAAATTGATCGTTATAAGCTTTATCTCACTTGTGGCGTGCCAGAGAAAACAAACGGTGCTGTCAGCAGCAGCACATCACCCATAATTCCTTGTCCTTTTTGCTCCATAAACAGTTGTTCTATCCGCACCGACCTTGGCGAGAGAGATAAATAAGTGGAATTAATTTGTTGCTGGGGCGACAGGGAGGCGTAACGAAGAGCGCTGCCTGTTATTAATGTCCCTTCTGGCAGCGGCCTCACCCCCAAGGACCATGGGATCTGTGAGAGGAGGTCAAGAGAAGAAGGGCCGAGCTGGTCCAGTGGGCCGCACGGTGAGAAAGCTGGAGGTGATGGAATGCTCAAGCAGGCCACTGAGAGCCCCAGGCGTAGACAGATGATCTGCCAGATTGACAGGAAATTAGACTGAAAGCTGGTAGATACGCCGAGAGCGCTATCAACAGAGTGGCGGATTCACGCTGCTCTCTTCTCGAGTGGAGTGGAGCTCTCAGATAAGACCGGACTTGTGACAGCGGTGTAATTAAGCAGCAGTGTTTGCACGGATTGGTGCATTTCTTTTGAGATAAGATCTTTTGTAAAATCTTCCAGTTGTGTCATCACAATCAGCAATTGAGCAATCAAATTGAACCCGGTGAGAAGTAGGGCCGTGTCGTGTAAATGGCGATTGACCTCGGTAAATTTCTCGCCACCCTGGTCTATAATGAGAGGAACATGGAGCCGCCAGTTCCTCAACCTGGTAATTAGCTTTAATTCCCTAACTTTATGACTCATCGTAAAAATTAAGCCTCCCAGTAATGGCTTTATTGCTTTTTTCTGGAACAATAGATGCTCCTGGTGCGGAATTAGAAACCTGTTAAAGCTAGAATTCAAATTTCATCTATTAGTTTGCCCGCGTGCCAATGAAATACAAGGAAACCAAACTGCATCGAAATACCACAATTTATCAGTTTTCTAAAGCATGTTTATTTATACTTTTTTTCACATTTACATTTATCATTGTAGACAGAAAACAAACCGTTTCCATGTACACATTTAAACAAAGATGCATGCACATAAAGAAATACGTTGATAAAGTCAATAATGCCAAATGTTGTATAGTAATCATTGACAAAGAATTCTGAAAAGTCTCACATCTGTAGGAAAGTACAACTAGGAAAGTACAACAATTAGCTTCCCGATGTTCAACTAGTAGGTAGAGTCTGATAACTGGCAGCCATATCTTCAATTTGATATTGCATTTAACTTAAATATAAATATAAAATATACGTGGAGAGATTAATATAATTAAAAAAATATAAATGCAGAAATAGTAAGTTCTCCAATTTTATATTAGGGGCAATTTATCTGCTTTTACACTAGAAACTATATCCAATTAGCCTAGCTTTCTCACTATAGCGTATGCCCACGCGATTCAGGATGGTCAGGGCGGCTTATGTCAAAGAGGTTGGCGGGAGATGACAGTTATGTCATCGCACCCACATCTTTCAGGAGGTATAACTTTATGCTCTCACAACGGGACCTATCGCATTTCACGTACATTTTGATAGATTACTCTTTCTGGTAATTCGAGAACGGACAGCGGATTATATGGAGGACAGAGTAATGAATAATAGTCAGTGTCTTTAAAGATGCTTCCTAACAGTCGTGTTTATATATTGATGGAGTGGTTCACACTCCCGCTAAAGCCTGTACGATTAAAAGTGAAGTACGATCTGCATTTCAAGAACATGATTGAAAGTGAAGGCCCAATTCATTCCGCTTAGGTTATTGTGCCGTATTAGATTGCTTGAATATTCATGTACAGAGACTTCACCATGCTAGGCTTTTTACATTTCCACATTTTATTGTATTTGTTTGTGGTGATAACATTTTTTGTCAATATACTGTGCGTAGCAATGGCAAAGTATTGATTGATTTCTAGTATAGAAAAGCACACACTTTATTACTTTCAATGTATGAATGCTATTATCCTAACTCTTGTGGTTCAGTTTTATTATTCAATAAAATCTCTACCAAGGTTGCTTTTGGTGTTCACAAATGGTATTTGCTTGTGTGCGATATTCTTGGATTTCCAGGAAAAGAACACACTTTTTCAGACGTGAACTTGTAATCTACGCTTCTTCAGGTGGAAGTTGTACAGAGAATTTAAACGGCTGCCAATCAAAAGCATGAAAATGTCTCTTTAATAATCCTCATTTACAGGACGCGCCAAAATACTCAAGCAGGCAAAGCAAGTCTAATTATTCAAAATATGATAATTCTGTCTGGAAACTTTCAAAAGTGTTGATACGTATTACTAAAAGAAACTGTAATTTAGTTAATTTATTTTACTAACCAGTTAAAGGCTTAACAGTTAAACAAACGCATTTGTTGTTGTACTTAGAAATAGTGCTGTAAAATATTACAAACACACATACACACTAATGTGTAAAATAACATAAACATGTTATGTAGATAAAAACATGAATATGTGTATGCTTTGTATAGATGCCAGTGTTATAGGTTTAATTCATATTTCTATATTTTATTGATTATTTGAAATATTGTCACTATAAATATAGACCTATAGCAGTGACACAGTATTGATCGACGTTATAGTCTAGATGTGTGTAATTTCATTGCTTTTTATTGTTAAGCATACATTTTTAGTCCGCTAATCCATTCCTCCGTCATTACAGTGAGTAGAACGGATTCAATCTGTTTCTGCAATGATCCATCACTGTTCTCTGAAAATCTGCATTCTTTTGCCATTGCATTCAACGCTAAAATGCATTTTCACCCTCCGTGAATTATTTTAAAACAACCTGGCTGCATTTCTGATTAGGTACTGAACATAATAAGTGCAGCTTACGGAGACTAAGCTCTACTTATTCCCTTCACTCTGTTCTAGAAAAATCATAGATCATCTCATAGTTTTATGTCTATTTTCAGGTTCTGGTCTAGTTGGGGTACGGTTTCATATAATGCATATATGATTTTCCCTCATGAAAATTTACTTCAGACGTTCATTTTGTAAGTGCTTTCGGATAAAACCCTGCTGTCTAATGCACCTAGTGTAAATAAATAACTGATCGCGAATTACTGTAAGTCAGCCATAGTGTGCGAGACATCTGGTGGGAGATATTGAGTGAGCGTCCAGACACGTGACCACACAAATGTATTGGCGAAAAGTGTACGGTTACAGTAGACGAGGGAAATGGCGTCCTGAGTGGAAGCCACTAACATTAGTAAAATGTATAGTGGTTGAAGATGATATGATTGAGTCTGCTGTGTCTGTCATTGAGTTGCGAGAGTGATGCGCTGAGAGCTCGCGGTCATACCGCCCTCCTTCCTCACCAATGGGGGTCCTAGGCAGACCCTGTCGCCTGGCAACCCACTGAAATAGCCCAGGACATGTCATGGGGGAGAGGATTGCACTGTAATCAGGTTGCAAGGTCACAGTGAGAGTGAGAGAGAATTTTACCCCTGCAGAATATAGAATTTCATGCTTCTGGTTGAACTTCATTCATCAGGGTGTCTACAGAATGAGCATGAAACGGTGGCAAGGAACAGTCCGGAGACGGAAAAGACAGACCTGGAGGCCTTGGGAGTAATTGGGTTTGAGGAAAGCACATAGCAGACCATAATGTTCTCGGCTCAATCAATGGAGGCGGAGCGTTGTTGCATGGAAAATGAGCAGTTTAAATTGATATGAGGCTGTTTATCTACAACGTCGGGTCAATCGTGGGACGTTTTCTGAAGATGTATTTCTCCACCGCGGCCTAACCTTTTCTCCTTTAATGGGATGGTTTTCTTCAATTATAATAAATTAGGCCGTGGATTTTGAAGGGTGAAAACAGTCCATTTATTTCCAATTTGTTTATTTGTTTGGTTATTATTTTAACCCCGGACTGTGACTGGGACTAATGAGCTATTGAAATGAATTTAGGGAGGGGCCACAGTGAGAGAAAGACTGCGAGAGAAAATAGAGAGAGCTTTAAATAATGACAAATCACCCTGACTGATAGGAGCGTAAGATTGCTTTTACTGATGGGAAGAGAAAATATTACGGCCTCTTCTCTGGGAAATTGAAAGGGTATAAATAAATTATATTATAGAGGAGGTGGGGGGAGATGGGTCTGAAGAAAGAGAGGGAGAGGGAGATGATGAACGAATGAAAGAGTTATAATGGCTTTTGATATCTACGTTTGATATACAATTAAAAACAGAGATTAATAGATTAGATACATTTATATGTATGTGTGTATGTATGTATGTATGGATGATTGGTTGGTTGGTTGGATGGATGGATAGATAAAAAGATAGAGATTAGGGAATTGGCAGATTCTGCTGTAAGACACTTTTTGCTTGAAAGTCTAGTCTAAATAATCTAGTCATCATTTGAAACTCTAAATGAATTTCGCAATTTGCCTGGTATTTAATGGTTGATGCATTAGGCGGGTCAGTTTAGCACATTATATCAATGAACATTCACTGAGTGTTCACGAAACACGAAAGCGTGGCTCATTATGTCAAATGTACCGTGTGAATAAAAAGCTGTAAATACTATCACTTCCCAATACTTCAATTTCCATGTCTATTATGTTGTGTCAAAATGTTTTTTTGTTGTAAGAAATCAGTTGTTTCATTTTCACAAATCTCTTAGGTTTTTATAAAAAAAAAACACAAATTGCTCATATTTGAATTAGTTGGAAAGCTTTTTTCCCCACATTTTCTTTAGTTTAATTCACATAAATCAAAAAGGTGAAAGTCTATCCAAGAACTTAGACGAACATGTCCTATTCTTCTTCACAGATTACAGATATAAATTTTTTTTGTTCAGCTTCAAAAGTAAGTCCTGGCATTTAGATTAGTACTATTTTTTTTATTTTATATGTTTTGTTTTTTTAAACCCAGTGGACATTTTTACCATTACAACATGCTGCCAATTTTTTTAGCTGCATCTTGTATGAAGAAAGAAAGGCTTTATGAACACGTTTTAAGTTGTTTTTACATTTTTTTTATATTCTTAACAGCCCCAATTTTCCTCCTTGCTACCGTGAAAATTAAGGATGGATGGTACCTGGCTACGTGGGATTTTTTAAGCTGACTGCCGAAGGAAGATGTGAAGGCTTGAGACGAGCTGAGATATGAAAAATTGCAACGTGGGCGGAAATGAATCCCAGAAAAAACTCCCTGTGATGGAGAATGCGTGTTTGCAGCCAGCAATCCACATGGTGACGGATGTGCACGATTGAAGTCTTCTCTTCATTCTTCTTCAATTTGAAGTTCAGATATGACGTGGGTGTCTCACTATGTCAGTCTTGGTTTTCTCACAGCTGTTTGCGTCTTTCTATCGGTTTGAGCTTTCACTCTCATAGACCCTCTGTCCATTTGGGTTCCATTCTCAATTGATTCTGCTCTGTGACAGACAGCAGTAGCTTTTGATCCTAATCCTGTTATCTGTTTATACCGTGTCCTCAACATGGTGGCTGATGAGATTCCAATGCATTACTGTCAACCAGTTGCTGACAGCTCCACGTCTGTGTGATGGTTGCCCACTGTGGTCCTGATGCTGACTGGTCACTTCATTATTACTTTTCTTATCGCTGCATTCAGGGTTTGTTTAGTGAATTTTCATCACATGCACGTAAAACCACACGTTACTTTCAATCTAGCATCTGAAATCATTTCATGCTGAGCATATAATCTACATGATCTGCTCTGGGCATTTTTCCTCCTTTATGTTAAAAAATGATAAGGAATGGCCCACAGCAGATCATGCAATAAATAAATAAATTAAGTTGTTTTTTTTTTACACAAACCAGTTTTTTTTTTCTCGTTTCGTAACATCTTAGACACACTGGACACTAATCGAAAATCAAGCTGGATGCATTCTAGAATACACGAGATTCATAGATGTCTTCGTTTTTCCAAAAAAAAACATTTAGAAGAAGACTGCAGCGTCTGCATCTGAAATGTGTGCCGGTACTAAAGCATCTCTGTCACCTCTTAAAATAAGCACAAGTGCATCAAACCGAATTGTGTATTCAGGAGGAACATCAATTAGTCATGATGGTCGAGCTGGGAGAAACATCCCATAAGATTTTGCACATCACAGCTCTGAAAATCCTCTCTTTTCTCATTTTCCCCACATGCTGATGCGGCTCAACTTCCTCCGTCTCATTTCTCCTCCTGTCTTCATCACACTGCCTTCCTCACTCTTCTTCTTTCTGGTTTGCATTTTGCCAGTCCGTTTTTCTATCTCTCCTTTTTCATGTCCATCTCTTGACTATCACTAAGTGATGTATTGCTGAGTCTAGGCAGGATGAGCGCCAGGAGAGATAAAGCAATGCGCTGCCTCAGTTTCCCATGTCCTCCATTTTGATTCAGTGGTGCTGTCCACACAGATACGCGCTCAGGCATTCACACACACACACACACACACACACACACACACACACACACACACACACGCACGCACACACACACTATCTAAGGTGCAGTGGTAGTCAGGCCAGTCTTTCAATATATTTTCGTCTGCTTCAGAAAGTCTATTTTGAAACAAGATGAGATGTTAAGAGGCTGAGGAAGATTGAGTGGACGGCTTGCTGTACGTCAAATATCATTTAAACTATCAGAACTTTCTGGAATTTAGCTGTATCTGATGACAAGCAAGATCATTTTATTTACACACTTTGTTAAATTATTCATTCTGAGCAGAAGAAATTGTGCTATTTAGGATCTATACATTGTTACAACTGATACATCTTGATATATGATTATTCAGTGTAATAATCATAAGCCTCATTTTCATTTATGATTCAAAAATCAAACCTCATTTTGATTTGCTTCATAAAATCCCTTTAACAAACATTTTTTAGGTAAAATGTATACATTCTTTTTGATGTGTACTTATTGTACTTATTTTTAAGGGAATTTAACTTTTCTAACTTTTTAAAAATGTTATTGGAAAATTTTTGTGTGGATTTTAAGTACATTTTCTGGGGGTGTGTTTTGTGTAACATACTTTGTTTTGGCATGTTTTTATAACAAAAGAGCTACTAGTTACTAGTTAGTCTATAGATAAATACTAACAGATTTTTATTTGAAATGCATCATGAAATATTGCAACTAATGCTATACTTCAATAATTAGTTCCTTAGCAAAATTACGTTTTAATCAATGAGTTATTTAGGTTGCACATTGCATCAGCGTTTTGGCTTTCCCTTATTAATTATGGAAAAGTATTTGTAATTCTTGGGGCTTGTAACAGATTCTTTTGAAAATGTGTGTGCGCTTGACAGCCTCAATGTTAACATTTATCTGACTCTGCCTTTGATTGGCTAACGAATTAAAATGGGCTCAAACTCAGCCAATCATAACGTTCTCTGACCTCAATTAAAGTAAATCCACATTTAATTCTCAGTAATGTAATGGCGCGAACAGTAATCCGTTAGATTGAAACTGTAAAAGAGTAATGACATAGTAATGATGTTTACACTGATATTTCCTTTCTGCTATAAAGTCTGAAAATTACTCTTTATCATGTCACCGCACAAATGAATGAATACTTTTTTTTGACAGGTGTATGAGAAAATTGCCTTTTTTCTCTTTGATAATTATTAGATGAATGGTATTTTTTCCCCCAGCATATATGGTTAGTGTGTTCCGTTTTTGACGGTTTAGCTTTTCCTAAAAGACAGTTTCACAGCTGATGTGGACCTTTAGAGACACACACACTGTTTCCTTCATCATTACAAATAAGCACTTGGGCTGGTTGTATGATGAAGCCCCTTAGCATCCGGTTGCTATAGAAACACTGGTTCTTTCGAAGATGACCCAAATTAGTTTTCCAACAGCCAAGCAGAGATGTTCTCCCACCTGGGAGAATAGAAGAAAGAAGGGAGGAGGAGGAGAGGAGCAGAGTGCAGAGGAGGTTAAGAAAAGAACCTTCAGGATGGGAGAAAGACGGGAGAGGTTTAGAGACACTGATGTGATGAAGTCGTGAAGGTGGATAGAACGAAAGTGACAGGACGAGGCCTTATGATGTGATACGGTATAGAACGCGTCAAAGCGACATATGAAGGAGAGATTAGGTTGTCGTTTTTTTTTTCTTCCAAAGGTCACTCGGTGGTGCTGGTGCTGCTGACATTGACAGAGGCAATTTACAATGGGAATGTTCCGAATGATGAAAGCGTATTACAAGCCGGCTGACAGATTAGGCCTTCAGCAGACTAGACGCTAATCAGACCAGAACATACAACTGGGATTATGATCAAGTCAACTTGCTCATTACACAATTCGCCATTGTGAACCTAGAAGAGCCAGCGTGAATCCACGGTTGTTTAAGGAAGACACCACACTTATCTTTAGCGCTAGCAAAGCACAAAATGTTTTTTCTTTTTTTCTCAGTTCGGCAGAAATTGGTTTCGTTATTGATTCAAGTAATAATAGACCTCCCATCCCAGGAAGCACAATCATGGAAATTGATCTAGACATGTCAATGGCTTCTCGTGGCCCAAAGAATGTCATACGTGCTGAAAGGCAAGGCCGGGCATATAAGTCAATTAGCATGCCGACCAATTTCCCAGCAGGAAGCTTTCCTTGGGGTTCAAGAGAAAGGCGAGGTTGCCACGCAACGGAAAAATGAATTAGTCATTGAACTCATCCCTAGGTGTGTTTTTGACAGGTTTCATTTCTGACCTTCTCTTCTTTTTGTCCATCTGTTTTGTTTCACGCACTAGAAAACAGAAGCAGTTTGGGCTTTGTGATGAATGAATTCATGGTATTTAACTGTATTTAAATGCGCTTTGAATTTTTCAGCTTATTGTGGCTTTTGAAGGTTGGCGATAAGAATACACCATCGTTTACAGTAAACTAGACACTCGGTCAATTAATAACCAGCCATTAATTTGGAACATAATTATGTAAGTTTTACATACGCTTATAAATATTCACTAATGTCAATCTGCTTAGTATGATCAAAAAACGGAAGAGACTAAGAAAAAAAGGCCACAAATTGCGCAGATTATACCAAGTGTGTGATAGATGTGCACACACTTTAAGCAAGAAAAGAAAAAATGTGAGTGAATTAGTCAATATGGCCACTAGGGACAGTATCGAAATGTTACACACAATCCAACCCAGAGCGGACTCTGTCTCATTTATTAGATCCGTGTTTTTTAGATCGAAATGTGTTTCTCTATTTTTCCTAAATCTTAACTTTCACAAAATCCTTTACCAGTGTGGCTTGCAGAGTATCCACAACCTACTGTATTTGTTATTATTATTATTTTTTAATAAAAATGAACTCCTAGTCTTTAACACTGATATTCTACTGCGTTAGGTGGGCTCAGTGTTTTGGAACCCAGTCCACTTTTGTTTAAATTTGGAGAACAACCTTCACACTCACTTGTGATCACTGATTATTTTTCACTTTTGTGAGTGCTGAGAAAAGCTTTGAGGATAGTAGGTTGTGGTAAACGGTATCAGCACATCCGTAGCGCTAATGGATGTTGCTGATGCACAGCAATGGGCATGACACACCGCACATAGACGTGGCTACACATAATTTTATCAAGCCAAGGGTCACAGCATAGTAATAGAAAGTCAAATAGCTGATGACTGTTTATCTGCATGCAATTTTATACATATATACGATAGGTATATAGATATAAAGCTAGCTAAAAGTATGTATTTGTTGAAATTAAATCCTTATTTTGGTGCTCAACCATATTCGAACCCATAAGGTGCTACGTGTGACTTGCTTTTTTATTTCTATTATTCTATTATTTTATTTTCTATTCTATTATTTTATACTTATTTAGAGTTTTTGATACATCTGGATCAAGGACATGACTCTTCGCTCATATAATATTGCAACATGATAAGCACATACTTTTCTATCTTATACGACCTTGAGATCTCAGAAGGGCCAATTTAGAGAAAAGCTCTTTTGAGTTTTTTATAGGGAACTTTTTCTCAGTGGCATTTCCAAATTTGCAAAACGTTTGAAAATGGTCACATTCTTTCCGAACACACACATTTGTGAACATATCTCAACTGTGATGAAGAGCAAAACCTGTATCATGTCTGCGTGTTTTCGACAATCGACTTCATTCTGACAAGAGAATCAGTGTGGCAAAACTTGCACCAAACCTTCTGAAACTGGTTTTCACTTTCAGCAACTGCAGACAACGCGCTAATAAAATAAACATTGAATGGTCAGTCTGCCAATTATTGATTTTTCATTTCTTTTCTCACATCCTAGCAGCTAGATTGATTTTAGACGTCCATATTTCAATTTTCGTATCCGTTGTGTGCTGTGAAATTCACAGCAAAGTCAAGATGGCCTGCCATATAACAGATATGCACCACTGCTCCGGGTAACTTACATCCAGTATGCTAAAGACTAAAGACGTAAACTACGTATTTCACCATGTGTTTAGAGGGCGTTCTAATTGTGTAAGGTTTACTCATAAGCACTACAGTATAGCTTACGCAGGTATGGGTTAGCCTGATACTGTAAGTGGAGACCAGGATAAAGATAAACGTCTTGACAAAGGTGAATGTGACCCAAACAGGGTATAAATGAAAAAGTGAAGCCCCTCGGTCCGGGCTCGAGCTCTGTGGATATGCTAAACCCTTTATCTGTAGTGCAGCATGCGCTGTGTAGGCCCCGAGTGTGTGCGCTTCGGATAAATAAATTTGCCTTCATACTCCTGAAAGGGTGATGAGTTGATATCTATATTCGCACGCTGTACCAGTCTATTTCAGATGTATGGCTCGCATGGAGACAAGCTGATTTCTTCTAGAACCATCCGCGACCCTAAACGACTGCAACACATGTGATCAAAGAGTGCAGTTTGATCAAAAAGACGAGGAGAGATAAACTTTGGTATAATAGTTTTAGATCTGAAGCAAAGGCTGGGTTTGCCTCTCCTGTGCCGCGGTGTTTGCTGATATCAAACCTCTCATTAGATTCAAACACTTTCCCCGCAACACGATAAGCCCAAGGCAACACTTTCTAATTAGTTTATGTGGCCCGCTGGTGACTGAAGTCGTTGTTTTATTTTTCCTTTTTAGGCTACAAAGTGTCATTGCCACTCGTGCTGCTTTTTGAGGCTTTACTGCGTGTTGACGCACGTGTTAGTGATAGGACGTGGAGCTGTGGAGGTACGTCTGGAGGCCAAAGTGACAGAGTAGAGCAGCCTACATTTATACTTTTATATTTAATGCGTGTCCTTTGTTCAGAAACAAACAGTCTGTGTTCATTAAAGTTTCCCACGCCGGCCACGCTACATACTGCTATTTAAACCAGTGTATAAACTGTGAGCGCAACAGTCACATGACAAACCCAGACATTGAAAATATAATTTCTACTCGAAAAGACGCAAAATATGTCCTGAGTTAAACTTTGCTATAAATGTTTATACTTCTTTTATCGTCATTTTGTACATGTTTCAATTGAAGATAATGTCAGTGCAATAGTGTGTGCGTTAAACAATAACTATAAATAATAGGATAATTAATATCAATCTTTTTTTTAAAAAGCTATATTTTTTTGTATTTTAAAGCTAAATAGTTATTACATTGTAATATACTGTCTACGGTAGTTCAGCATCTAATTTTACACTTACATTCAAAACATAATGTAATGTTTTTTTTTTTTTTAGGAATTTAACAATAATAATAATTTAAGCCCTGAATAATGTTGTAATATATTTAAAAAGTAGCAAAAATCACAATAATTAATGATTTAAGTTTTGTCTTTGTTATGTTGTAAGAAATTGTTTTGTAGGTAATAAAAAATTAGGGAGTAGAATTACCTTAAACTTCATGCTTGTGCAGTAACTTAAATTTGTTATTTGCCTAATATTTTTTTTAATTTAAACCACAAGCTAGAACTGTTGAATGTGTTCTAAGAAAATAGAACTGTAACTTTTTAATACTTTTTATTCGTTTGATAATGTTTTAGCTTTTTCAACACATTCATTAAACAGGTGAAGAACAAGTGCAGAATAAAAAAGATTTGTTGCTCTGTAGTCAAACTCAACATCATCTTAAGTTGTGAAACACAAATATATGAAACACAGTACGTATCTGCGAATGGTTGGCTAGATGGACCATTGGATGTACACAATTACATATATTTTCTGTATTATTAAATCTAATTTCACAGCCCTACTGTCTTTTTAAGATTCTTTAATACTTTTTAAGTGAAATATGATACAGATGATATTCATCCGGTCGACTGTGTGTCTCTGGTGACGTCTTTGCCCGTATCTGCCAGTCACACTGGACACTCTGGGCAGCCCTGAGCCGGGGCATCTGTGTCCGAGCAGTGACGGACCGCTGGGCTGCTGCTTCTGGCAAAGCTGACAGCTGGTCCATTGGCTTCGGAGAGCTGAGGTTGATCTTGTCTCGCATGCAGAGTGTTTTTCACGACCTTGGGCTTGTCCTCCGAGACACCCTTGGAGAACGATATGGTGCATCCATACCAATCTACAGCTCGCTTTGCTTCTGTATTCCGGGTCCTTTCGTCTATATAACATATCATAGTCATGCAAAAATAAGCACCACCTGGTTTTTAAGGCACAAATTAAACATTTCCAAAAATTAATTAATAAAAAAAATCCATAATTTATGGCTAAATTAAGTAAAATATCTCATGAAAATTCTTCTTTCACTTTATTGAACAAACCTAACTTGTGACTCGTATCACTTTGATGTCGATTTACTTGAATGAGAGGTACATAAAAAATTGATAATAGTGAAACGCACCAACGTATTTACATTTATTTGTGATTAATCCTGACTCAAAAACTTGCGGGGTGCTTATAATCGCAGATTTCAAATATTCACATAAATATAAGCGTCTCTTTTCGTTACATAACGAGACCAGCAGCTGCAAAAGCTTCGGAGCCAACAGAAAACAGTTCAAAAAGAAAACCAGAGTCAAACACAACTTTATAAGCTTTTAAATAGCTTTAAGCTATACTCTTTTTGCGCAAAGGCTCATGGGAACCAGTGAGCATGATGGGAGGTGTAGTTTCGACTGCTAGAATAGATTATTGTTTTATTATTTTACGGTAAAACAACATTGAAGTGATACATGTCACAAGTAATGTGAGAAATTTAACATAATTTAGCCAGAATCCAAAAAAAGGTGGTGCTTATATTCGCATAAATACGGTATTTGAAATTGTCAAATTTATTTGAGCATCTAAAATTGAAAGAAAAATAAAGGTTCTTATATTTGTGTAAATACGGTGGTCCTTCTACACAGCTCCAGTCGTCTTCAATTGACATCACTCTCCACTTTCTCTCATGGCCGTGCTGTGTTCAAGAGGGAATTTATCCTCTGGGAAGTCTGGCTCTCGACATTTCTCCATAGTGTTCCTGTTTACCTTTCAATGTGAGTTAATACTCTGTCAACGCCATTAATCCCCAGCATAATAGGGAGCGTCCACCAGCGTCCGCAGTGTTTACCAGGCGGCCGACAGCTCCACCAGATTGATTCAGTGATGCTTTATGTCCGGCAGCCTGATCTAATGACACGGTTGTAAATTCACAGCATGGAAATGGTTTTGTTAGCGGTGGCTAGTGGCTTTGTGATGTTTGTCCTTCCTGCCTCACTTCATCCGCACTACAGGCGCTTGTAATGCACCTTGCTGCGTTTGCAACCCTTTTTAACACTTATAAGAGTTTATTACTTTTTTGACATTTTTATTTTTATTGTATTTTACTTTATTTGACCTTTACTTTATTTGTATTATTATATTACACACAAGAGTTGAATACGTAAGGACATTTTTTTATGTTCTCACGTACTTTTTTTAGATTAAGGTACAACGGATAATAAGGCGTAACATTAATAACCATCTATTTCTTGTTTCTTTATTTTTTGTACATATATGTCTTCAAAAGCATATTCTGTTCTCAGTAAAAGATGGACAGTCAATTTTTAAACAATTTTTTAGGATTTTAGATGCCTTATAATCAAAAAATGCAGTTCATTTTCAGCCGCTTGTGTTCCGTTTTTTGTCAGTGTTTATGTTCATCTTCACCTTCTCGACGCTGCTTGGAAAAGTGGTGGAAGAATCGCTTCTTATTTCCTTGAAAATGGTGCCCAGTCATAACCTCAATCCTTTTCAAAGAAACTGCCATTTTTGGGCTGTGAGCCGCTGTGATTCACACACTACAGCACTGTCTGGGTCTGAATCTGGTGATGCTGATAATAGAGCGAGTGTGTCAGTCACATATCTGCCCTCATCTCTCTCTCTCTCTCTCTCTCTCTCTCTCTCTCTCACTCACTCTCACTCATTTTGGAATATTATTTTGGCTTCTCCTTATTATGAAACTTTTGGCAATGATCTGACAAGTTTAATCTTTTTGCAAAAAAAAAAAAAAAAAACATCACATTATATGCATTACTTACATGTACATGGGGCAAAACAATGGCACAGTGAGTAGAAAGATGGGGACTCAAAGTTAAGACCTTCCTGTGAGGAGTTTGCTTGTTCTTGACCTTGGCGTTGGTTTCCTTTCAAAGTCCAAATAATGGGTTCAGTATACTGTTATAGGGGACTGGAAAATTGCTAGTGTGAGTGAGGCTGTAGAATTGTGTTGCTATGTGTCCTGCTCTATGATTGGTTGGCCACTAATCCATGTTTCCTACCTCCAGGCACAGAGTTGCTGTTATTGGCTGCAGATCCCTGTGACCCAGAATTTGCAAAAACATTTAGAAAATGGACGGAAGGAAATTGTTACACTTTGCTGATTTCTGATTGTGCATTGAGTATTAAGATGCTGCTCTCTTATTAACAGGGTTGTTTGACTGACAGACTGTCATGCCTTACAACCCGTAGCTGCATTGTTTGCACTTTTCTGATGTTTCTTGTCAAGGGAATGACATCTGTTGAGATTCACACACCGGATGTTCTTGCTGTGAGTGCCATAAATCAACCCAGAGTCTCTCTCATCCTCCATCTTGGCTCTGAAACTTGCCTCAGGAGGCTGAGATGATGACTTTTCCCAGTACAAATATACCAAAATTTGTTAGACTGAAAGCCTGCTTCAAAAACCTACAGGGGCATTGCTGGGGATTACATTCTAGTTTTTTTTATTGGATATCATTCGAGGAACGCTTGGAGAAGTTTTATGTATTTTGCTCTGACAGCAGAAATCATAACCTGTGAAGACACTTTTCTACTTTTTATTTTCCTTATTCAGGTCAATCACATGTTCATCCAATCGAAGCCACTGGTATTTTTTTTTTTTATCTGCGAATGCATATCTTTATTTATGTTTTTTTTTAGTGCAAAATGGAGGAATATGGGCATGAACAGAGTGGTTTTGACGTGAGAAGAGTGTGTCAGCCATGTCAATGTTTGCACTGTGACCTTCTGTACCGGTTTTATTTGAAAGGGTTTCGTAATCCGCTTAAAGTCAGCGTATGGTTGCTGAAGTTGCTATAGGAAGGATTGCGTGGAATGTCTTAACCAAGGTTGTTGGTGTTTGTGTTTATGCAGATAACTGACCTTGAGCAGATTTAATCACAATACTATATGGCAAAGGACAAATACATATGCAATTGCTGAAGCTGTGCCGCTGTGAATCTCCTTCTGCTCGACACTTTGCATTTGTGAATGTATGTGTGGAATAAAGCAGTGGTTCTGGAACTTTACATTTAAAGAAATGTCTGCAAAATGGATTTGAATTCCCGGCTACCAAATATTGAGAAACAGCTTCTTAATGAAATGTTTGCAAAGATAGTTGTTGAATGATTACTGAAACTCAACGTTTGTTGCAAATAGAATTCTTGGTTGCGTTTTGTGTTGATAATACACATACATTGCTTATTTTACCATACCTCCATCAATATTTGACGTGTTCATTGCTCCATTTTCCAAGCGAATGTGAGTACTTTTGAGTTTGAATTTCGAAATGTTCTGTTTTCCAATTGCTTTTACAAGATCTATAGCTAAATCTTTATCTTTAAATCTCATTTGCTCCAAACAGAATTGTTGGTTTCTTTCTGTAGTTTATTTTCGCTCTTACTTTTGAATCTAAATTTCAAATTTCAATTTTTTTTTTAAATCTTCCCTTTCCGAAGAGCTGGAGCTAAATCTTTAATTTGGACTTACAGATTTTTCAGACAAACACACAAATTGTGTTCCAGTGGTAGGGAAACATCACAACTGAAGGCTGCCCACTGCTCCGAGTTTGTTTGTGCCGTTTCACTTGATGGGTTAATTCCCTAATGGTCGTAGTGACAAACTCACTCACTTCGCTTTACTTTTACGTAACTTCAAACCTGATCACATGACTTGAGTGTGTGTGTTTGCATTGTGGGAGGAAACTGGACCACTGGAAAAAAATTAGAACTTCCACGAAACAGAAGGCCCTAGTCTGGATCTTGGGTCTTGAACTCTGGTCCTACTTTCTCTGTGTTTAAAACATGCCTTGTGTCTTCAGGCTACAGTAATACAAGCAATTTAACATAAAATCTCCATGCCTTCATTTTACAAACTTTTTTTTCCGTTTCTGGGTCACAGAGTGGGGTACACATTGAAATAAATTCCAAGAAGAGCAAGAAAACATAGTCACACTCTTACTCTTTGCTCTGGGCAATTTAGTGTGTTAATTTGCCCAGAAATCCTGTTTTTGACTATGGGAGTGTGGTAGAAACCCACATAGACTTGGAGCAGACAGAAGTTAACACAGAACATGAGGTCTCAACCGGCCACACGACATATAAAACATATGCAAATCCAACATTTGTGCAAAACATAAATTCACACGCTTATTGCGTAATTCTGTTCTAACTGAACATGCAGGTTCCTGCTGAGAAGCTCATGGTTTATTCCTGACAGCGGTAATGGCAGCAGGGAAATTAAAGACGCGTATATTAAGCCAAATAAAGACGAGTGCCAGCCTCCTTTAACTTTTTTTTTTTCTAAGAGCATAAACACTTCAGGCATGAAATGAACAGCATATTTTAGAAATGCAGAATTATGTAAATGTGCCGAAGGTAAAGCAAAGGAGGCTTATCAGGGGGCAGCAGGGCTTCTCTATCCACTCCAGTGTGTTTACGGATCAGGAGTCACAATGCAAAAAATACACATGAACAAATAAGAAATTAAAAAAACTAAATAAGTAAAACAAATAAAACTAAAATTTATTTTGCTTTAATATAATAAAGTAGTTGGTTCTTAAACTGAGAAACATTGTGACCTAAAACTAAGAATATTTCACGTGACATTTCTTGTTTCAGGAAGTTCTGTATTAAAATACAATGTCTGCTTCGAATAATGTCTCAAATAAGTATAAAATATCATCAAAATTTGTATTTTTTCTAAGCAAGAAAATCCGAGTCCTATTTTCTTGAAACAAGCAAAGTAATCTACGTAAACCACTAATTAAACTACTATTAGATTAATTCTAATCTAGTTAATTTATCTTGTTAAAAACAATGTATTGTCTAATTTCAAGATTTTGTGTCTTATCAGGAATTTACTTTGCACTGCAAAAAATCCACATGAAAAAACAAGACAATTAACAACAAAATTATTAAAAAAAAAAAATCTAAATAAAATGATATCCTTATGGGATGAGACAATTTTACTTGGTAAGACAGATTGAAACGAGTCCTATTTTGTCAAAACAAGTAATCTTTCACTCCTAATTCTAAGATTGTTAATTTATCTTGTAAGGGAAAAAAAAATCTTTAATGTCCATTTAAAAATTAATGTCCATTTTCAAGACATTTTGGCTTGTCAAGAGTGTATCTTTTGCCGTGCTCTGGAGATGGAGGAAACGTAGAGCAGAGTCTGAACCTCCACCTGAGGATGGAACAGCTTCAGCATCCTCGTTCCCTTTAGTCTTCTCATAATCCCAGGACCTCTGCGCTTTTGCGTTTTCATCCCGGTTGCCGAGGAGAACACGATTAGGAGGAGGAGACACAGACTCGACCGTAATCGTGTTTGTCTCAGCCGCTGTTTGGATATGAAAGGTAGTTTTGCGCTCTAACTAAGTGTTTCATATCAACCATAAGCTGCAGCAACACTTTGATGTCTTTAGTTGCGGGAACGCACTGTTGCGTTTGTTTCTCAGTCTGACTCGGCTGTTGAAAGCCGAGCTGTCCCGTGTCCTGTCTTTGCTGTCATCCTTCCCAACGGGTGGTCCATTAAATTTCCATCTTTGATCTGGTAAGCACGGAGGGGAGCTTTCGCACAGAAAACGAGCGGTTACGTCTCTCTTCCCCGCAGTCTCAACCTGCTCTTGTTTTTCCCTGCGCCGACAATTACCGGCGGGGTTTGCCAACACCCTCCCCGAGCCAGCGCTTCTCTGGAGGATGGGAGGACAAGGCGCATGTGTAAAGCAAACTGATGTGTTAATCATGTTTGGGTGGTGCCGCCTCGCTGTGAAGCCGTGTGTAGCGCCGCAGTGTTAGCTGTGCTTGTTTAAAAATGGCTGCTATGGGGAGACGAAAACACACTGTGTGAGTGGAGGAAGGAAGATGTGGGCTCTCTCTCTCTCTCTCTCACTCCCTCTATCTCTTCTAACTCACTTTCTTTCTCTCTCTCTCTCACTCTATCTCTTCTAACTCGATTTCTTTCTCTAACTTGCTCTTTCTCTCTCTCTCTCTCTCTCTCTCTCTCTCACCCTCTATCTCTTTTAACTCACTTTCTCTCTCTCTCTCTCTCTCTCTCACTCTATCTCTTCTAACTCGCTTTCTTTGTCTAACTTGCTCTTTCTCTCTCTCTCACTCCGTTTTTCTCTAACTCGCTTTCTCTCTCTCTCTCTCTCTCTGACTCGCTCTCTTTCTCTCTTAGTCACTTTTTCTCTCTAACTCTTGCTTTATCTCTCTAACTCTAACTCTAACCCTTTTTCTCTCTCTCTCTGTGTGTCTCTCACCCATACCCTCTATCTGTTCTACCTCGCTTTCGTTCTTCCTCTTTCTCTCTCTCGAACTCGCTTTTTTTTCTCTCTCACTCTTTAACTCTCTCTCTCTCTAACTCACTTTCTCTATAACGTCCCGTTTTTCTCTCTTTCTAACTCACTGTTTCTCACTGTCTCTCTAACTCTTTTTTCCCTCTATTTTTCACTTGATCTGCCATGCTCTCTCTATCTTTCTCTCTCTCTCTCATTCATTCATTCATTCATTCATTCATTCATTCATTCATTCATTCATTCATTCATCCACAGGCTCACTCACTCAGTCACTTACTCACTTTCTTTTTCTCTCTTCATTCCTTGTTTGTTTTTAAAGTAAAATAATTTTATTTTTATTTTATTTTTATTTTTAGCTGAACCAGCAGCATGAATGAGATCTGGTTTCACTTAGTAAATTCTTTCTGTGTTTGATTAATTTTCCAAGCCCTCCAACGTACTGTTCGTACTGTATCAAGCTTAAACCGGGTTTTACACATATTTAGTATTCAATAATATCAGATTTTTACACTGCCTTTCATTAGTATCTGTGTCCCTTTTTATTCCAGATTATAATGTGCAATTTAAAAAAATGGCTATTTCATAGTTTTTTTTTTCTTCACAAAAATGGCTCTCATATTTTTTATGGAATAAGGAACAATTTTTTTAATTACGGTTTTACGTGCATTTGACTGAAAATGTATATATTTTTTCTTTTTACTTAATTTGAAATCTGATTTGATATTTGTTGTTTCGAACAATATGAGGTTTCTGTTGCACAGGCGCTAAGATATTGGATTTTTCCGTGAAAGCGGAGAAGGAATGGCGGCGGCGGCTTTTTGATGGTCACACCTCTGAAACACTACAAACAATGTGGTCACTTCATTAGTGATTATCTTTCATGGATCTATTTGTGAGAGAACGTAAAAACAGACAATCAATAATCCACAATGTTTCCAAGAGAGAAAACAGGCACGGACGGATACTGGGAAGAAGCGCTGTGTGTTTTCATATTCAGACTTCTAAAAATACCAGCACTGAGAAGACATATTTTGCACGCGACGTCAAACAGAGCGCACTTTAGCAATTTATAGAGTGGAAAGCGGACAGGTGTGAGATAATAGCATTGACATGCGATATAGAGGAGCGATGTTTGCATGCTGGCTTTATATACAGCCACTGTTGTGCCTGGATGTTCTATAATGAACATTGTGTATGTGTGTGTTCAGTTCTGGCACGTATAGACCGCGTGCCATATTGCATCCATGCTGGAGAGCTTCAGTGAGAGAGGGTAGAGATTCAGAGCTTTCCACCCTGCTGTTATTCAATATCAGCACATACCCATGTATCCACATTCACGGTCCGACGATAGCATCAAATTACTCTCATCCAGCACGGAGCCCTGACTGAGTTTACAGAGAACCGCTCTCTACCACTCTCTCCTTCTGTCAAGGGAATCTTGTCTCCGCTGTGTTCTTTTTTTTCTCCATTTTTTTCCACCTGTGTGACTTTGCTCTGTAAATTCCAAAAGGAGTTTTCCTTTAAATGTCCTTGAATCTCGATTTACTCATGAAAGGGAAAGTCGACTGGATCTGTCAAGCTTCAAGATGATAAACACGGTTACAGCGTCATAACGTGGCCGCTCTGACTCATGCTTCATCCCTTCTGAAGCCTAGAGATCAAACCCGAAGTCGATCGACGTCATCGAGGCTTGATCATGAGACCTGCTGGTGTCAATATTGTTAGGGATCAATGGCGTCTTGCAAAACTGTTCTATGGCTTTTTATTCTAGCTAGTTTAGTCTGTTTGATGGTGTGGGTTACCTCATCTGGCCTTTATCATCTGTATATCAACCTTTAACCACATTTTTATACATACGCTGCATTCTTTTCAAGACAGACAGACAGGCTAGATAGACAGGCTGGATGGATGGATGGATGGATAGATGGATGTATGTATGGATGGATGGATTGATGTCCATACATCATCGGTATGTATGTATGTATGGGTGGATGCATGGATGGATGGATGGACGGACGGACAGATTATTTCTGATAATAATAATAATAATAATAATAATTATTATTATTATTATTATTACTGATTGTAAGGGTTTGGCCAGATTACAGTGAAGTAGCAGCATGGAAAAAACAGGATTTGATTGGACGAAAAAAAAAATTAACATTTGCATACATGTAACTGGGGGCGGTGCTGCAGAAGCTACTGAATCCAATAAGCATCCAGAAGCTTTCCTCAAGAATAGTTATGGAAAAATCCATATTAAAAGAAAGTCTGTTTTCTCTCATCTCCTTGTCTCTCTTCCAGAGGTTGTTTGAACTGAATTTTCTTAGCCAAAATGAGCTTTGAAGATTTGACGTCACTCTACCAAGGGCTTCTGGATTTGATGTTGTGTCCTAGAAAATGCAGGCGTTTTGAAATGTTCAGCATCCATACCTTAGCGAGATCCATACCTTACCTTAGAGAGAGAGAGAGAGAGAGAGAGAGAGAGAGAGAGAGAGAGAGAGAAAGAGAGAGAGAGAGAGAGAGAGTTCAAAAGTTGAGATGAATTTGTGAAGAGAGAGATGCCTGTAGGACAGGAGACTGTGTGACATGGGTTTGTCTCTTCACATTTGCATAAGAAAGACTGTAATGAGCTGCTGTGGAGGCGGAAAGAGAATTTTGAAGTGAGTTGTGACTTCTCGCTCCATGTTCCACACATTCACAGCTATTTTTTGAGAAACGTGTTTGGAGCGTTTAGCTGAAGGTGTCTTATCACAGCTTTAGGCAGGACACCAACTTATAGCTCCTTTATCAAGAGCCATAGAGTTTTTCATCCAACATAGGTTCTCAATGGACATTTAAAGCCTTGAAACCCATGTTACTGTTTAATAAACAATACAATTTATTGAAAATTATTCTAAGATCTAAAGCGTCGCATTAAACGATAGAAATTATGTCTTGGCTGTTAATGGCAATGTCGCTGTCCATGGTCCTTAACCTCTTCTATATATTTATTGTGCCTACTTGTGGTGCTATTGAGTTCTGTTTTGTGATGAAAATAACAAGTATTCATGTTTGAATGTAAAAGATAAAGGCAATATTCTTTACAGTCTGCTATTATGTGACTTTTGTTGGAATGAAAGGATCAATTGTCAATAGTTGATTTACTATATGGAACATTCTGCAAAAATAGACCATTCCGCATTGCCAAAAATAGTCTCTTTAGATAAAGAAGCATCCAACTATCTGAAATCCAAGGTTTTCGGATCTTTAGCGTGTACAGTTCCATTCAGAGCCATATTTATGAGAGAATAATCAATCAAATAATAAATCAGTTTTCAACAGAACACATCTCGGGCCACTCAAGTGTGAAACCCTTTATATTGCAGGCTCACAATAGCTTGACGGCGCTTTCCCGAGCTATGAGATGGAGAAGTTTTGATAACTGGCCTTATCAAGGTTGCTGCGTTTCAGGCTGAATATGGTTGTCACATAATATAGTGCTCTGTCAGAGCGTTTGGAGAAGAATTCCTCATGCAGGCAAATTAATTGGAAGCGTAGACGTGATCACTCCTCGCTATCTGAGAGTATGTTTTCACATGTCATTTGATGCATTGGATGTTCTTGTGGCGGCGTTGAGTAGCCGAGAAAGCTTACTTGGAGCTAACTAGACTTCAGTTTAATGGCATCGGCGCTGTCCGTGGTCCTTAGCCCCTGGTATATATTTAGCTTGGGTAATTGTGGTGCTATTATCTTCTGTTGTTGTCACTCCTGTTGTTTTTCTTGCTGCCAGTGGATTGAGACTCCATTGCGGCTCCAGAGTTTCTCTCATTAACTCTCTGTGCTATCATCTCCTGTGGCAAAACAAACCACCAGAGTGAGAGTCCTCCTCGCCGGGAGCCACTTAGACATCTTTCCTGCTCGTCTTCCCTCTACTTTTTTTTTTTTATTTTCTCCTGGCTCTTATTAAGGCTGGGTGATGTATATGGACAACACACACACACACACACACACACACACACTTATATGTTACCGATATTTCAGTATTGCAAACTATTTTTTTTGTAGAGTTGGCTTAAATGTAAAAATAAAATGTTCATTGCACTTTTTAGGTACATTTTACAATGTTGCTGTGCTTCTTTTTCTCTCTTCCTGTTCATTTAATAAACAACCTTTGCCACGTGAAGATTTTTTTAACTTTGTGTTTTAATTGACACTGAATAAATAGTAGCTATTGTATGATTAACGATTAAATATACATTTAGTATTTTATTCCAACAACAGACGTTTGGGTAAATAATTTAATCAAATACATGTTTTTTTTTTTAATAAGGGGGTTAAGAAAATAATTAATCTTATATATCTGTTTTAATCAAATTCTAGTATACCAAAAATCTAAATAAAAAAAAAAAACAATGAGTCGTATCAACAGAATGATAGTATCAACAAAAGCACTGCTTTCCATTTTTTTAAAGAATGCAAAACGCACAAAAGTGTATCACTCGTGAAACCAAGTGCTATATGACACAGATGTGTAAATGTACAACCAGAACTTTTTATATCAAGTGCGCCAAACCAATTGAACAGTTACGGCGAAACATAGGAAGTCGACAAACCTGTGATTGAGCATCTACACACAATTAACATACAAAACACATCACCACACATATAGACAGTGCAAATTGTTTGGGGACAATCTCTCTTCTGCACTTGCAGCCAAGCCGAAGGAGGATGTTTTGCTTGAATCCTCAAGCTGGAAGCCGAGGGAAAGAAGGTGTGAAAAATGGAGAGGCATGGTGATAAATGATAGAATGGTTGATGTGTTATGGAAGAGAGGCTGGGAGAGGTGTGAATCGACATCTAATGTGGACTCGCTCCACTGCTTCTGCTTTCCTCCAAATACAAACTCCACTATTTCCAACGACTTTAACCAGAATTGTTGCATCTATTTAGGGAATCTGCAGTGCATTTTTTTTATCCCAGGAGAGCAAAATGTGAGCATGTGCCGTACACTTGACACAGACTGATAAAATACAAGTGGACAGCCATTACTTGAATGCTTCTGTAAGTAATCTTGATCTAGCTGGCTAGCTTGAAGAAGTGCATCCTCACTAGATTTATCTCTGCCCAGAGCCTCACTTTCCCGTTCAGGCTTTCTGTCGTTTATCTCTGTTCTTGTATTCCCTACAGCTTGAATTGGTTTGTGGTAAAACCTATATGTGATTCACTAGTTTAAAGAGAGACTAAAATGCCGGTTTAAAGTAATATGTGAGTAGGAAATACTTTATTTGATGCATTGGCTAAAATATAAGCAGTATTAAAGTTTTTAGTCTATATGATGCTTTAAAAAAGGGATAGATAATGCTTGGTAAATTTCTACCCGTATTAGCAAGTAGAAAACAAGTTTTTTTATCTAAAAATTACCAGATGTAATGTCACTTTTTTGTATTTTGCTCATTTTATTGTATTTTGTTCATTTTATTGTATTTTTATCTTTTTTCATCTTCATAATTTTTCCCCCTGGTTTTTATTCATATTTTTATCCTTATGTAGTTCATTTGTATTTTATTATTTTTTACTCACATGCATCCCCCACCTCATGTTTAAATGCTGGGTGATTGTAAAATACATTTCATTGCATGAACCATTTATAATGTGAATATGACAATTGAAATTAGAATCAGAGTTTGAATAATCAGTGGGTAAGAAAAACCAAATTACTCTTTATGATGGTTCATAAAAGTACAGCACACACACACACACACACACACACACACACACACACACACATACACTAAAATAATGCGACACAAAATGAATGTCTTGCAGTGCTCTTGCTCATAAATGTTAAACAAATTAATGTCTAATCGAGTTTATGAGGAAATACGTTGTTGAAAATAGAGGGATATTTTCCTGCCTGCAGTATTTGTAATTAGTCAAACCCTGTCATATTGCGTTCATTTTGTTCAGCACATTACACGCCATTAAAGGTGACACTAGTGTAGATAACTTTTTTTAAACCAGGCCCTTCTGAGGCTTTATATAACCGCTTCCACATGACACGGTGTGAACGAAAATAGTGGAAATAGCTTTCACTTCTCAGTAAGTGTGTTGGCAATAAGACAGCAGTGCAGTTTTGTTGTTTAGGAGAAAAAAACGAGTGCTAAAGACTTTGGAAACAATGATGCATACATGTAATTGTAATTCTGGGCAACTAAGATGCACCAGCAGGGTCTTCATTTTCAAGCTAAAAAAATCAATTATTTAATATGATACAGTAAAATTACATTTTACACACACTATTCTGCTGCTCTAATTGTTGTTTTTTATTTTTCCACTGTGGGATGAACCGGGAGACCTGAAGGAAACACACACAAGCATGAAGAGAACATTCAAACTCGACACAGAAATGCCAAGACCACTCAAAAATAATAATAGTAATAATAATGATTCATTATGAAAAACAATTAATTTATTTATTTGGCACATTTCCTGGATGAATAAATAAAAAATATTATAATAATACTAATAATAACAATAATAATAATAGTAGTAATAAATACATTTTTGAGACATTTGTTGACTTCTAAAATTAGTTTTTAGATGCAGTTTGCATTCCAAGATGCAAATCACAGATCACATACTGGATGTATAATGAATTGTTTGTCACACAATTTTTATAAAAAAAAAAAATATATATATATATTTTTCAAATTAAAATTCTAGACTCCAGAAGATATTGGCGATGACCTGTTTTTTTTTTTAAGTATTTGATTTCCTGGCCATTGTCTCCTAACAACTTGCTCATAGTCACGTTTATGAGCAAATAGTAGTAATGTAAATAAGAACTGTGCAGTTTGCTCATAAACATATATACACTTCTGGTTGATGAGAACAACCTGTGCCGAAATGTTTTTGTTATAATTTTCTTTTTGATTGACAGCACTTTTATTTGACGAAATAACTAAATAAACCAAATTCCAAATATCTATCCAGATGAAAAACGTTGTTAGCTATTCACCAGTGCTGGGTTAATGTCGTGCGTTTGTGCACAACCCAGTTTGCTGCTCGGTGGGTTCCTTCCTGCACTGACTCACATTCTAGCTGACTCAGTGCTATGGAGAGGAGGTGGAAGAGAGCCAGCTTCAGCACCACCCTTTGGCTCACACACACACACACTCACACACGCTTGCTGCTTAAAAAAAGCTTATTTAACTCACAGTGGACAAAGGCAAGGAGACGGAGGACAGAGAAAGACAGAGTAAATGAACTTTGTTGGTATCTCCAGGGTTTCTCTTAAGCATATTCCAGATAATTCCAAGGTAAATGAGTTAGTCTTGTGGTGTGCCGGGTTAATTGTGTTGCGGATTCCTGGATTTATGTTAATTTGGTACAGTCTGGCTGTAAATGACTTATTAAAGCCATTAATATTCTTCATCAGAAGTGGACGCAAAGCTCTCCCCTGTAGCAGAGTAATTGTATTTACCAGAGAGAAGGAACCTGTGGAGATGTGACTTCACACCATATTAATGAGTAACTGTTCGGTTAATAATTTAACCAAGTTCTAGAATACACACGGTTTAAACGGAGCTGATTGCGTAAATGGGACGAGACGTCAGGGTGTGTGTGTGATTCTGGGTTGTGTGCCAGCGCACTTACAGTAATGGCTCTACTTGACTGATTTGGTAATTATGTTCCGATGTGTGTGGCTGTTTATTTATGGTTATCATTATCAGAGACCTTGGTTTTAATTGATGAGGAAGACTGCGGTGCCGTGACCTTCATCTTCAGGTGTGTTCTGGGGCATCAAATCCACTTTCAAAGCTTCTCCACGGCTCCGTAAAAAAATAAAAAATATCACAATGTACATGCACTTTTATTTGAAAGCAGAATTGAGCTATTTTCACTTTTAGACACCAGCATCAGATTTTCACTTTTTTACAGATAAAAAAGCAACAACAATAATGTAGTAATAATAATAAACATTCTGTATAGCATTTTTTCACAGATTAAAAAACAATGTGCAGTAAAAATGTAAGGCCTAAGAAGACAAAAAAACTAAAAATATTCATAAAAACATTAATAAAATTATACCAATATAAATTTGATACAAATAAAACCAAAATCTGTGTTCAGTGATGATGCGTTGTGAATCGTTATCTTATATCTAACTTTTGATGAATGGAATTATTATTTAAGAAATGATAGTTATTTATGAATTTTTTTTTAAACTATTTGATATCTGTACATTGTCACCATGAATTTGTTCAGTTTTGTTTTGTACAAAGATGATAACATATGTAATATAAATAATAGGTATATACATTTTATTCTAAAATGAGGAAGGGGCAACTGTCACGTTTTGTTGACATCACGGTCACGTTCTCATAAAAATAATATATAAATGAAAAAAAAAATGTGTATTATATTTAAACTCCTAATTGTGTACTGCAAGTTTTGTGATGTTTGTTGAATTCATTAATTCAAATATGAAACAACGAATGGAAAATGTGGTATTGTTGGCTATGTGGTAATGTGGTACATCTTGGCATATGCCAGAGGTATTTAAAAATATCTTCCGTGGTTCAGCTCATAAATGTGTTGGTCAGTTTTATGTCTGGAAACTATGGAAACCACAAGGGCAAAAATAAGTAAGTGTGTTGTATGTCTGTGTCCACATATGCTCATGCTGTTCACACAGTACCATTGTTTTCCATCATCATCCTACATTTTGAGCCCAGACACTATTGAGTCTATTGGAGAAGGAAGTAAGTTTTTGTGTAAACAAGTCCAGTTGGCAATTTTGGCATGGCATTGGCACCTCGGTCAGCTTCAGTCAAGAGTTAACGTGAGCGGCGTTTTCTTTCTTTCCACAGAGAGAGAAGAGTATGTGGCCACCTTCAAGGGTTCCGAGTATTTCTGTTACGACCTGTCTCCGAACCCCATCCAGAGCAGCAGCGATGAGATCACGCTCTCCTTCAAGACCCTGCAACGCAACGGATTGATGCTGCACACGGGAAAGTCGGCAGACTACGTCAACCTGGCGCTGAAGAACGGCGCCGTCTCGCTGGTCATCAACCTGGGCTCTGGGGCCTTCGAGGCCCTGGTGGAGCCGGTCAATGGGAAATTTAATGACAATGCCTGGCATGATGTGAAGGTTACCAGGAACCTTCGTCAGGTAACCGCGCAAAAACGGCAGAGGTGGAGATCGGGATGCGTACTTACACTTAGACCACTTAGCTCACAGGCAGATTAGCAGCTTATCAAACTAACTAGTCATGCTAACCCGCTAGTAGACTTTTAACGCTTAACTAAACCTCTCATAGCAGATCTAGAGCAAACAGTAAACAATTTCAGCTCTGACAGCTATATATTTACCCCGTTCCTGCTGAATAACATTTCACATACATATATTAGTGTCACCGTTTGATGGCGCCGCCCGCTCGCCATATTACATCAGTATGTCATCTATCAAGACGGAGCGTTTTTGAAATGTCAAGGTTTGAAAGAGATCCATGCGGGGTGTGAAGTTTGATAGGATGTAAACACGGGAATCTCATCCTTGTGTAGCTAAAGGAATAGGAAAAGACAGCGTCCCAGACGAGTAGATCCATCCCAGAGGAAGCGATTCTGCCAGCTCTATGGCGCAGATCTCGTCTGCTTCTCCTTTCCTTCTCTTCTTTTGCCCTTTTAAATGTTTACTAACCTGCTTTTGAGAACAGAAACTAACCTTTCATCCATGGAATGTGTCATTTACTAACCTGTTACCTCTTACTAACGTGCAACGCTGATGTACTAACCTTGGCAAGAGACCATCTTTTTTGATTGAGGAAGGGTGTTCTGTTCACAGTTTTTTAATTTCCTTTCTCCCCCCTTTTCCACAAAGCACTCAGGCATTGGACACGCTATGGTAAACAAACTACATTGTTCGGTAGATATCATTCTAATTGTTTCTTAGTTTGGGTTTGCCGTGTGTCTATTTTCCTTTTTTTGAACCGTAGACATCAATACTAAACAAAAAAAGGGGGAAAATGCGGTTGGTACTCTTTTACGCTTACTTCCCCTGCCCTGTCCAAAATTCCCCTTTTCTTTTTTTCCCTTTTAGTTTGGTTTCCTCAGCTCTTAATGTCCAGTTCATTGTTATTATCGTTTTCGTCTAAACTCTCATTCCTTTGGGTTTTAATTTGGGGTTTTTTCTTTTATTTCGCATTAGGTTTCGCTCACCGAAGGGTCTCGGCTGGCTGGCTCTGAGCTTCTCATTGGTCCAGCTAGCTTTGAGGCCTGTTTTTTTTTCCGCATGGTGTGCATCTTCTGCTCCATCCGTCCATCAGTTTTGAGCTGGCTATGGGTGGCCAGTCATGTTGTGGTCTTCTGTCGTTTTCTTTGGTTTTATGATTTCCGTGAACACGCTTCTGCATGCGGTGGTTGGTCTCCTGAGCTGCGTTGTTGTTTGTGTCCTTCTCTCCCTCCGCTTCTCTCTTGATCCATTCCTAATCTCAGAGAACTATTCTTCTCTCTAACCATGGTTTGCATGTGAAGAGGAGGGATAATGAAGCATGCATTCATTCAACCAGATCTGCGAGAGATGTGCCTCTAATTGCCTGTACTTTCATTTCTAACCTCTTCGCACGCTGTGTTCTTTGTTTTACCTCATACGAGCACATTTAAATCTGCTGAAACTACTCACACGCACTGGATCCAAGCAGTACTAACTCTCACCACACACATACTACTAACACCATTTTTGTGTCTGCTGATTTACGTTTACGTGCCGTTTGGTGGCACCACTAACACCCAGCTTGTACTAACACGGAGCAGACTTCCGCTGCTCCACTTGCTGTAAAAAAGAGAAGAAAAAGAATTTCTGAAACAGACATGAAAATGGCTTCACAATAAACCAATTTTAAAAACAACAAAATAAAAGATAAATGAAAGCATTAAAGATATACGTAAATAAGAAGCAAAAACAAAGCATCCAAATCCTTACGAAGGGGGACCAAAGCCCTATAAAAGCCTTCAAGTTATATGTGAGTATAGCGTGTCCTTTCCCTGTGCTTTGTTGTCTAGGTTACAATATCGGTGGATGGAATTCTCACCACCACTGGATATACACAAGAGGACTACACCATGCTGGGCTCGGACGACTTTTTCTATGTCGGCGGCAGTCCGAGCACTGCAGATCTGCCCGGATCCCCCGTGAGCAACAACTTCATGGGTTGCTTGAAAGAGGTATGTCGAGCTCCTAGAAAACGTCCACTACGCAGTATTTTTGTCAAAGACGTCTTTTTGACCGCTCATACTGGACTGCAATAAATGGCATGTTTTTTGCAATATTTACATTTAGTTGTAGAAATAAACTAAAAAGTAACACTAAAAAGTAACAGGTAACCAGTTTTATTGGTATCACAAGATAAAAGTAATTTTTCTTTCTTTCTTTCTTTTTTCTTTCTTCCTTATGTTCTTTCTTTCTTCCTTCAATAGAATTGTCCATATTATGCGGTTATATTATTATTATTTTTTTTTCTACTCTTTTAACGATAATAGCCTAATTGAGGCAAGCTTCCTCATATTAATTGGAATTTCAATAACAATAATAGTAATATTTAAAAAATTATATTCGTTTAATATCTCGTTCTTTTTTTTTTCTTCCTTTTGTTCTTTCTTTCTTCCTTCAATATAATTGTCCATATTATGCGGTTATATTATTATTATTATTTTCTTTTGCTACTCTTTTAACATTAATAGCCTAATTGAGGCAATTTTCCTCATATTAATTAGAATTTCAATAACAATAATAGTAATATTTAAAAAAATATATTCGTTTAAAATCAGTCTGACATACTTAAAATAATTGAAAATGTGATGCAATCAGTCCATTGGCTTTTAGGGACCCCAGAATCACTCCTAATGTCAGTGTCAGGGATCCATCATCATCAATAACCTTAATTTAAAATAACCTTAATTTAAATAACCTTAGCAATGATAGTGTCTCTACAGTAATTCAAATAGAATGTAGTTTTGCAATTTTAATAAAATAGACATAAGTTAATTATTTTAACAAATGTACAATTACATTGTGAATGTAACAAACGTAGTCAGAAATGATTAATATAGCCAATAATAAAGCCTTGATAGTTTAAACTTGGAAGTGTAAAGATATTGTTACTCACCAATGTAATTCGTAGTGTCTGTTTTTAGATGATTTTGATGAAGTTTTAAAGGTTATTTTATCAGACCATAATGATATTTTGTCTAAAATATTTTTACCTAATATTTTACTCTAAAATACCTTACATGTTTCAACTGAGTTACTTCCGTCTTCCTCAGAGGCGTCACTAGGTGGAGTTGTGACGTGGTTAAAAACAGCAAACTGTCATTGAGTCGGAGTCTTGACATCTTTTGACGATACATGTACGTGTCTAATAAAAACAGAACCTATCAATATAGAAATATTGTGGATTGATATGACTTGAAATGGAAGTCTATAGGAAGTGTGTCTGAGCACCATATCAATGCACAACTCTAGTATTCTTGTCAAGAAAACACATACATCAAGAACTGAGGGAATTATTTATCAGTCAGCCTGGACTCAGGAGCCGCAACACAACGCTTTCTCTCATTATCATTGCTGATGAGCTTTCCTCACATCTGAAGATTGTTCGTTTGAAAATGGGTCACAGACCGTCAGCAGTGACAGAAGTTACACACCAACCAGAGGGTGACAAATAGGATTAATGCGTACGTGATAAGGAAATGGTTGGAAGAGTCCGCACTTATTCGCTCGCCACAAACTTGTCATGGCTACCTGTGATCGTTCTCTCCTGAGAGAGAAAATGCAGAGAACATGTTGTCTAATCCAGCATGTTACCTTCTCCATGTTCGAGTAGTTTCCCCACGGAACGCGCTGTTCTCTGCTATGCCAGCTGGAGAAGTAAAGAACTGTTCCCAATGCCAAGAAGTCATGTTTGATGCCAAAATGTGTTTGACGTTGCATAAACCGTGTGCTCCCTTCGCTAAAATAATGTTGCTGTTGTGGATGTTGTTTTTAATGTACTAGATCTGTACATTTCGGAAAGTTGCAATGCATTTATGTGTCCTGTTTTATGAATTTAAAAAGTTTTTTGTATAGAATTCAAAATTTCTGGAAGTGGGTTTCTTCTTTATTTCTTCTTTCTTCTTTTATTTCTTCTAAATTACAGAGGATTGAGTCAATCTCCCCTGTATATATACACATATATGTACAGTACTGTAAAATCTCTAATAGAACACCATAGTGGTCTAATGTTCAACTCCTCCATCAGGGGCGTGCTATATTAGATGTGGCATTCTACTAGAGGGTGGCAATACCGTATTCAACATGTTGGTGACAATATCATACAATGATGATTTGTTACACACTTACTAAATTTCACTTGCAGCATTGATTAAGTTCAAGTTCAAGTTCAAGTTCTGAGCATTTGTAGGTGCTTTTCACAGTTTTAACTGTCTCAAAGCGCACAAAATTAGATTAGAAAGCAGCATGTGCAACAAAACTCATTGGTGTTTGCAAGACGTGGGTGGGGGTGGGGGGTGGTTTGAGAAAGAGAGAGGTGGCTCAATTAGCCAATGAGATGCTCGCATGTGTTCACGTAGTTATTTAACTATTTCTAAACATTAAAAGAAATAATTAACACATTTACATGATCCTGTTTCATTGTAAGAAGCGGTAATTGAAGTGATTTGTCTTAAAATAAGACAATGGATTTTAAGTAAGCTTAAGTAAGATTTTAAGTTAAATTAGTTTAAATTATGTAAAGTAACCATCGGTTACATATTATAGGCTGGTGGTCACGATGGCGTGTTATTGGCGTTCTTTTTGTGCCATTGAAATAAGATGCACAAAAAAATAATCATTACATTTAACAGAAGATAGAAAACAAAATATATTTTTTATAGTACTGCACCTATTTAGAACTTCAAAACTATTTTTCTCGAAATCTCCACAGTAAAATCTCTTGAATTGTTATTCTTGAAGCACTTTTTAAATACTTTTAAAGCAATGACTTTTGCAAGGTGGCTAATAATTTGGTCCTCAACTGCACCTGCATCAGTGTAATTTTATTTATAAATATACACAATATAAATAAAAAAAAAACATTTGAATATAAATAGGTAAAATTGCCATTTTAGAAGAATCATTCATCTTTCGAAGAAATCAAAGCATCATTTTCTTTTCAAATCCAGCATCCATAGTGCCCGTTTTTTCCAAGACGCAGAAATCGCACCGAGCAAAGATGCATTGTTGTCAATTACGCGGATGCGATATTGGAACGGTGCGGACCGCAGGTTCCTCTCACAGCCTCCAGCTTTCATCTCAAAACCAATGCACAAGCAATCAATCAGTGTCAAAACAGGAACGCGCCGACGTGTGAGTGTGTGTGTGTGTGTGTGTGTGTTTGTGTGCGTAGTGGTCTCCCGCCGCCGCTGCTGTGTAGGCGTTCGTCTGTGTTTTATTTCTATCTTTTCCACAGATTAACAGGCCTAAGGTCACTGACCGGCGTTAAGCAACACGCTTACGCTTTGAACTTGCATTCCGACTAAGAGGATTCGCAGAAGATTATTTTGGTTCATTCACAATTTTTACAGACTTTAAAAGGGCTGGGCTTTTCAGGAAACGTGTTGGGGAAATGTTCTTTATATCATATTTAACCAACGTGAGATTTATGTGTTGTGGAGGATTACTGGGGGGCTTTGGATCAGTATTTATGGTGTGGGAGTTGTTATTTATGCTGAGGTTGATTTATTCGGCGCGTTAAAGCGTTGGGAGCCATTCATCATTAGTGCGATTTTTTTTAATGCCCCCTATGTCTCAGGGGCTTCTGGACAGTGTGTCCACCCTCTTGACCATTTCGTCCTCCACCTGCTGTCCCTGCGCCAACCTCTCATCTGTAATGTGGTCTTCTCCGCCGGCCATGTTGTGCAGTGTTTTATCACGAATCGCTTTTATTTCTCCTTGGTGTGGGTTTATGAAGCAAGAACAAGGAGGGCGTGCGGTAATGACTGGAAAGACTCTTGTGCCCGCCTGCGATTGGCATTTCTGAAGCATCATCGATGAAGTTTTATTCCACCCGCGTACCATTACTTTGCTCCCAGTGAGGGCCCTGAGGAAATCGAAGGGGAATTAAAGGAGCGTGATCACGAACACTTCACAGTCGGCTGCTTGTGCCCACGATGTGAGAGGGCAAAGTGTTTGCTGTTTGATGCCATTCTGTATGAAAACAGTATGAAAGCAGCTTGAATGTTACACATCAGTGGTGGATCTTGGATAGTACAAATAATAGCAAAAAGTAATAATATTAATGTCATATTAAATTTAATCTGTGATTTAGATTACGTTTATGTTTCTAACAGTCATTTGTTTTTACTTAAATGCTTAAACAGTAGAGCCTTGTTATAGTATAAGGGTTTGAGTCCCACTGAATACAATTCAATGTATGTCACTGTAAGCTGATTTAGTTTGGTGCATTTATTTATAAAGCACATTTTAAAACAAGATACATTTCAACAAACAAGCAAAGATTAAAGTATCAAGTGTGCAGCAAAATAAACGTAACAATTATAAGATCCAAACCTATATATTTATTTCCTGTCTTTATGTTTATATTATCTTTATGTTATTTATATACATATATATATTTAGTTCGTTTTACATGTTTAAATACTGTAATGTAACTTAGTAGAATTATTTGGGCAATTTGCAATATATTTTCTTTGTTTTTACCAACATATTTGGAATAAACCATCAAGCACCTCAAAACTAACTGCTGGTTTGAAAGACATATCTCCTAAAGAAAAAATGAGCGCTGTCGGTCGGTGTGGTGTGCTTCACTTCTCCGCGATTCCTCATTCTTTTGCGATGTCGGAAATATGAATGACATATGCGCAGTCGCTTCAGAGATGATGCGAATGATTGCTTTTTCCCGAAGTGCGCCATGATTTCAGCTTTGTAAAATACTGTACACATAATACATACAAGTACTTCTGTTCAATCTATGGATCTATCTGGCAAAGTGTGTGTATATACTGTATGCGTATAGTCTGTTGAGTGCTGGTGTTGCCGGATCATTGGTTCGTTTCACAGGGAAAGCAGGAATTTGTTGAATAAAAATTGTATCGAAATGTAAGTCGCTTTAGATAAAAACGTCTGCTAAACGACTGTGAAGTAAAGCTGTGAATGTCTGTATTTTCTACATAAGTGAACAGAGGCCCATTTCCAGCTACTGTCACCCCAATGTTTTAATGGTACAATGTGTTTGCTAATTGTGTCAGAAGGATAATGGATGAGGAAAAACCCTTGAGCCTTATAGACAAACTCAAACTTACAAAATGTTTGCTTCCCTGCAATTGGCTGATCAGCCTTAGTAATAAAAGGTAAAGGATTATTTGTCTGCAGAGACCTAGAATTGGTTAAAGTGTCTGCTAAATGCAGAAATTAAATTTACTACTGTAAACTGTACTCAAAAAGAGCTTCATTTAAGAGACATGCTTAAAAACTCCAAAAACAACAACACCTCTCGTCATCTGCTGTAGACTTTTAGTTAACTTGAGTTTGCTTTTTACCCTTTCAGGTTGTTTACAAGAACAATGATGTAAGACTTGAACTATCACGGCTGGCGAAGCTCGGCGACCCTAAGATGAAAGTGAGCGGCGTGGTGGCCTTCAAGTGCGAGAACGTGGCCACTCTGGATCCCGTGACCTTCGAGACGCCCGAGTCGTTCATAACACTTGACAAGTGGACCGCCAAAAAAGCCGGATCCATCTCCTTCGACTTCCGCACCACTGAGCCCAACGGCCTCCTCCTGTTCAGTCATGGGAAGCCCAAACCACAGCAGCAGAAAGACCCCAAGATGCCCAAAACTTTAAAAGTGGATTTCTTTGCCATCGAGATGCTCGACGGCCATCTTTACCTCCTGCTCGACATGGGCTCCGGAACCACCAAGACACGTGCTGTGAACAAAAAAGTCAACGATGGCGAGTGGTACCACGTGGACTTCCAGAGAGACGGCAGATCAGGTAGACCATTTTTCCATGTCGGTCCTAATTCGTCTGTTCTATTGATGTGTTTATGACGGATCTGGTTTGTGGCTAGAGTTCGTGTTGCTGCCCAGGTCTACGAAAATATTGACACAACAGAGACAGCAGTGTTCTCTCACGCTCGCATGAACACAGTCGTAACCGTGCCTTCCGGAGCGCACTGTCAGGCAGACATTTGAATATGAACAGGACCCGCAGTCCTTCCTGCCTTCATCCTCTTCTTGCTCTGTCTTCTCCGACAGAGTTGCCATGGAAACCAGATTTGGTTTCCCAAAGGAGCAAGTGAATCGGTGCGCAGCTCTGCCAAGTAAAGACATTCGTCCCTAACTATCTCGCGCTTCGCCTTCCCCTCACACGTCAATGCTGCTTTTGCCTGGGGTCTGAGGAATAGCCTGTGGAATCTTTTCATTTTGTATTATATTTCTCTGTTGCTTTGAATGAGAAGAAAGAGTCTTTTTTGGACGCAGTGTGTTTATTGCCTCACTGTAAATCATCATCTTTTACTTATATAATAACGGCAGCCACCTATAGCGCATTACGGCTGACATACGTGTGTGATTATATGTGGCTTTTAAAGCTTAACGCTACAGAAAATAACTTTAGATGCAATTATAGATTAGATTCCCTGAGATTTGTCAATAACGTGTTATTTTGAAAATCGATGTACATGCGTTTACACACACACACACACACACACACACACACACACACACACACACACACACACACACACACACACACACACAACACACACACACACACACACAACACACACACACACACACACACACACACACACACACACACACACACACAACACACACACACACACACTTTTACTTACAACATAATACAAAACATACATAAATATATACATATATAATTATAGCTCTACAAAATACGTTCTTTTTTTTTTTATAAAATCATTGTATATAAAAGACCACATCTTCAGTTTGATGGTAATATTTTATTTAATGCCTTTTTAATCACCATTATGAATCACTTTTTGTATGTTAAATGATTTGATCTCATTCCTGTTTTTCATGTATGTGCTTACACATTTATCTTGTAAAATAAAAATGTAAAAGTTCAATACTTTATAATTGAACAACAGTGACTGTGATTAGTTCAATTCATTCTTCAGTCACTTTTGAATATTGGTACCGTTGCTGGTCTAAGATAACGATTCACACACACACAGACACACTTACACACATACACACATATAGACAACATGTCAATCTGTAGGCGTCGGTTGTGATTTTGTCCTCCAGGCTTTGTCGACTCTGCACTGGCAGCCATTATTAGTTCAGGCACATACAGTAGTCATTGTTGAGAAGGAGTAAATCATCTTTCTTTGTGGCATTTCACACGGATGACAGATGAGACTCCACATCTCAGGCCAGCAGAATGAGCTTTGTCATTCCCGCCTGTGTGAATCGGCTGCCTACACAGGAGCGCTTTGATCACGTATGGCCCCACCTCCTGTTGCAGACAGTGTGCGCATGCGCAGACCTTAAATATGTATAATTGCTGCGCAAACACAGAGGTTAAGGTGGAACTTTAGATTCAAATAACAGAATCAGAACCAGGGAATTGGACTGGTGCGTAATTATTTTGCTCGCTGGGCCGTCGTTGCATTAAATGTTGGCGCATACACCGTACGATGGAGCTCTGCGTATCAATTTGACACCAAATTAGCTTGAAATAATGAGTCATGGTGGAAAAGAACTTCTTCACGCCAACTTCATCACTGCTTCGTGTTTTTTGGGTAGCTTAACATGATGATCCACGATCTCTCCATTAGGCCTACTTCATTTAAAATCTGATTGAGCGATTTCCAATAACAGTACACATTATTGAGATGAAGTAGTAAGATATAAAGTGTATGACTCATATTTTTCAGATTATAAGGCACATTTAAATTGATAAAAGACGAGTAAATTGATCTTTGCCGATGGCCTTTATAGTCCGTTAATATACAGTATATTTATTCAAATCTACCCAGTAAACAGAAAGTTGGTTTAGTTGAGGGTTTTGTGTGTTTGTTCACGTATGTAGATGAAGTAAACCCAAGCCCAGAGTTAGGCCGTGCTGTGTAATCACCAAGCAGAGTGAATGGAAGTGGAGATGATGGAGAATGCTCATTACTGATGACCCGGGGGAGATGTTTGGCTGCTGTGCAGGGGTCCGGTCGCCAAGTGTGCAACACGGGATGAGATAGTGTGTGTGTGTGTGTGTGTGTGTCTGTGTCTGTGTGTGAAAAGAGAGGAATAGTGCCGTCATGCCTCAACAAACTCCATGCAGACTTATTACAGGCTAAGAGGAAAATTAAATCCTTATTTACTAACACTGTTAAAATATGACAAGTGGCATCTTTGGGGTGATGTGAGTAATGGAATGGAGGGGAGAGGAACACTTATCTGGAATACTAAAGAGTTCACCTGAAATACTGAAGATGCTTAAGTAAGGACATTTCAAATAATTTATAATTAAAATGATTAATTAATATATCTTTATTTAGAGGTCTGTGAGCAACATCGTTTAGAAAATCTTTAAGTATAGAACATGTCATCAGAATCCAATTTGATGTTTTATGTCACAAATAGAATTATACAGTTTTTCCTACCAACATAATTATATGATTAACTATTATTGACGAGAAATCAAGGTTAAGTGACTCCTGATTTATTTTTTTGTAATGTCATTTCTACTGTAAATGTGACTACCTAAATATATCAGGCGTTCTATAGGAACAAGAACAAATAGGTCAGGAAAAGTATGAAATACCGGTACCTCGGATATGTTGTGACTTATGAATACATTTCATAAAATAAAACTTGAATAAATGTGTGTGTTTGTTTGTGTGTGAGTTTATTTAAAGTTATACACAAATTATTATTATTAAATCAGATGCATGAAAAGAGTTATTTTCCACTCTGCAGAATTACATTTTAACACGCAGAGACTTTTCTCACTTTTGCGGAACATGATGGAAATTAGTTTTTAACTCAGTGGAAAAGCAGAATTCGTTCAGTTTGCACAGTCGCCATGGTGAAAATTGTTACAGATTTAACAATAAATGCTTTTGAAGCTCAACACACACCCACACACACACACACACACACACACACACACACACACACACACACCTGCGGTTTTGTCCTTTGAAGGATTGACAGAATTCTGAAACCATTTCATTTTGGTTTGTATTTGCAAAGGTGTTTGATTGAGCTTTTAACGCTGAAGTAGATTTCCAAACGTTCCGAGGAGCTGATCCTCAGTGACAGTCACACTAATTCAGCCTTCTAACCAAAGCCGCTTCTTCTTTTTGCGTCTGAAGAGACAAGTCTTTGGGAAAGGGCAGTGTTTTTAATTCTAATCCGCCTTTTATTGAGTTTGGATCGGGTGTTGGACACTAATAAACAGGATTCAGCCGTGGCCAGCGCTTTGTGTTAATCCTTGCCTGTTGTCTCCTATCTGTAGCCAGTAATGGCTTTTCTTTTGTAAGTGCCTTCAAGGCGTGAATAATGGCAGTGCACGGTGCTGGAAAATGAGAAGGACGTTGCCGACTTGTTGGCTGCACACGAAAAGCTGCTTGTTGGAGTCGCCAGAAACAAGAACAAAAGCTGTGATTTTGGAACTCGTGGAAGTGTTTTAACGTCATTAGAGTAAATGAGGCTGTTTTCATCATCCTCTTTATGTTGCATGGCCGGACCACTGGCCATTTAGACGCAAGGAAGGAGCGATGAAACTCACTGAAAAGACAGAAATCTGTACGTAAATAAATTAGTCACAACCTATGAATTGGAAATGAATAGACGGCATGATTATGTTTTGCCATTTTGAAAGTGATGACAAGCTTGTGAATTGGTTTGCTTATTATCTTCTGTTGCTATGGCGACTGCTTTTTCAGTTTTAGTGTATTTACAGGATTTTCACTGGTAGAAGAAAATACGTACATGCGCATAAATAAACATATGAATAAAATATGTATGAATTAATGTAAAAAATAAATTGGATATGTTATTAAGATAGTTTTAGGAGAAGCATCGTTTTGTCTTAAATAATTGTCTCTATCTGAATTGTATTCATTCATCACTCCATTTAAATGAGTAATAAGCTTTGTTTATCAATTATGTATTTTAAATAAATTTCTCCTAAAGACGTAACACTGATCTAATCTGAACATTTTATTTAATTATTTGAAGCATGTCTGCAAATACAAAACTGACAAATCCTTGCTGTAGGCACTTTTCTGACAAATGGTGACAAATCGTTGCTCTGGAAACACTTTTAACACATCCATGCAGATGAAAATCCAGCAGCTAGATTGTTTCAAACACTGTCTATGCATCTCTATGAGGCCCAGAGATATTCCTCTACATCTTCTTTGCTGTGAAATTATTTTCTTTCTGTTTTCTATCAACTAAGCCAAGCTTGTTGTGTCACAGGCACCATCTCCGTCAACTCCATCCGTACTCCCTACAACGCTCCAGGTGAGAGTGAGATCCTGGACTTGGATGACATACTGTACCTGGGCGGCCTGCCAGAGGACCGCGCTGGCCTGATCTTCCCCACGGAGGTGTGGACGGCTCTGCTGAACTACGGCTATGTGGGCTGCGTGCGAGATCTGTTCATGGACGGCCAGAGCAAAGACATCCGGAGGATAGCGGAGGCCCAGAGGGCCGTCGGAGTCAAGCCATCCTGTTCCAAAGAACCTCCGAAGCAGTGTCTAAGCAACCCATGCCTTAACAGCGGCACCTGTCGAGAGGGCTGGAACCGCTACGTGTGCGACTGTTCCGGGACCGGCTACTTGGGGCGTTCCTGCGAGAGAGGTGAGTGCAAACTATCGGACGTCAATGAGGATTATCGTGTTTTCCCGGCTAAAAAATGTAATCCTTAAGAATCCGGGAAGAAATGTGTTCCATAAATGTGGAAAACATGAGGTTATAGATGTTTATCAGTCCCTCCAGGGTTTTACGGTTTTTCCAGAGATGATTTTTGCTAAATAAAATGATAGATTTGGTGGCAGTAATTATTATTTTTTATATATGTACTATGTAATTTGATATATATATATATATAGTTTTGTGACATATATATATAAATATGATATATGTTAGACAAACAATATCATATTCAGATGCCAAATCACAAAATCAAGCTTATTTTGTGTGTGTGTCTGTGACATTTTACAAAATTAGCACCTGCTTTATTTATGACAACGATTCTTACAGATGAAGTGAATAAACTACCTTTTAAACTATAAAGAGATTTAAGGAATTATGAATTAATGACTTTATTTAACCCACTAAGGGGAAATTTCTTAAAACGTGCCTGTATTTTAGTCGCAAAAATGCTCTTCATTAAATTGTTAAATATTGTTCATCCTTCCACTTTTACTCTATGAATCAATTGTTAAAATACTCACACTCTGCTTGTTAAAAACATATTGATAATTTGCCAAATTCTGTCGTCCTGATAAATTGTTTTAAAATGAAGATGCAGTGCGTTATCACAGTGCACAAATCTTAAATTGATTTGAGTTATCACCTTGAGCCGACACAGTGTTATTCAACAAACCGACTAAGTTTGTAGCTAAAGAGTCACTTTGCAAGTTGCTGATCTTCTGCGTTAAACAGTTTTGCTTATCAGTTTGAGATTTTTAACCTATATCACGTGAAATCCTTATTTTATAAATAAAAATGATGGCATGAGATCTTTTGATAAGATCTCGACAATTGTATATTCCTGCGTTCTTTGCAGTTAAATGACGCACTCTGCCGGATTGCAAAGCACTGCGTTTCCATTGATTTTGCATTAAATCCAGTGATGGCAGAAAACAAGAGGGACTGATTTATTAACAGCGTGCCTTATAAAACCACACCGGCTTTTTTCCACACCGCAGCACATCCGAGCATTTACAGTCATTCAGAAAACGTCCGTGAAGTGGGGCCGGGAGCGCGTGACTTGCATTGCTTTGTCACTCCAGTCTTAGCACAGGGAAATATCTCTCTCCGTCAGCACAGCCTTGACAGTGAAGAAGCAAGTGCGGCGGCGCTGACGTTACTGTTTCCCTGGTAATTGTGTTTCTTTTCAGTCCATGTCGCTTTCAGAAAGAGCCACTCAAGCATGGATTATGGTTTTGACTTTTGTCTCCCTCCCCAGCAGAATTTAATTCTGCCGTTATTCCAGATGACCAAAGCAGCCAGTGTTCTCTCTCAAACCCACCTCTTCCCTCTCGAAAAAAAGAAAGTCAGCACGAGCACGTCTAGCTCGGCAATTCCAGCCCTCAGAGACGCCTGTGTTTATTCCAAATGGCCTGTGTGAAGTGCTTTAGGCTGTAGTGGCTAATTCTTTAATGGAGGAGTATCTCTTTTAAGCTTGTTGCTGTTGTCTGGACACTGATATCACCCTGCAGCAGAATTACTGCAGTGGGAAAATCCAATCAATTTTATTAGCATTGTTGACGCTCAACAGCGGATTGCGAAAAATTGATTCCCTCAATGAGCCAAGCGATGAGTTGCAGCTTTATACATTTATATTAATATATTCTGTCGCTAAACCCTAGTGTTTTCAGTAAACGTCAGGGAAGGCGTCGTTCGCTGTAGTTTCTGGCTATTTTGCCATTTATTTCTGAGATTCTGGTATTTTTTTGCTGAGCTGCTTTAGCGAAATCACATTCGTCTGATGTCTCTTAAATTCTAAATGAAATCGTGTGCTGGTGTTATTTTTTTACTCCCATTGTCAGTGATAATGAAGACGAGAATGAAAAGGAAGCATCATTAATGTAATTAAACCTTTTAATTAAAAGCAACCAGAGAGAAAATATATCAGCTTGTGCAATAAGGTTTAAGAAGAAAGCTGCTGATAGAATTTATTAATGATCTAATCATTATTGAAAATGAAATCTGCCCTCAAGGGCGAGTGAGATAGCGGCGTGTTTTTCACAGATTAATGTGAAAAATGTTTTACGTGATTTAAGAAAGTAAGAAAACAACAAAGAGTACTTGAAAACCTTACTTGATTAAAAGTACGGATACCCTACTGTAACAATTACTCTGTTACAAACAAGTCACCAATTTCCAGAAGACTTGAGTAAAAGTTGTAAAGTATTTCATTTTAAAAGAACTTAAGTATTTTACAAAAACACCAAGAAATGTGAAAAACAAGAGACCTTTTATTTGTGAGGTTTTATTTCTTAATATAGAAATGAAATGTGTATCAAAATGGCAGAACAAAATACTTAAAAAGAACAAAAAGTCAGTCTCAGTCAAACTCAAATGTGCAAAAAAAGTGTAACCGCTTATTCACGTTCATGTGACCTGGCTTATAAATAGCATCCAGTGCCTTCAGCACCCTGCAGGTGGCATTATCACCTCGCCCACCCAAGAAAATTACCGCGGTAGATGCAGAAACTTGGAGCACAATCGTAATGTAACGAGTAAAGCTAAGTGTCCATTAGTTACGAGTACATCAACTCAATCAAAAATCTAGTCAAGCAGAGAGTAAATGTTGCTTATACTGTATTTTTGATGCTCAGCACAAGATAGCCAAAATGACTTAAGTAATGAAGTCAATTTACTCAAGTATTTTGCACCACTGGAAAGCAGTACACGCACATCTTTTATTTTTAGCAACGTAAAATACTAACCTTATCTACTCCTAATAAACACTAAGTGGAGACAGTGAAACCTCACAAACCTACATGCAGAAAACCGGCATTTTATCGAATTTCTCGTAATGCGCTTATCTTCTTCTCAGAAGTGTGAGATGAAACAAACTCGGCTGGCGCTGCTTGAACAAAGCATGAAAGCGAAACTAACGCCCAGAACCAACATCTGCCCTAATTCATGCCGCGTCTCCCAGAACCCTAATGAGTCCTACCTCCGATCATCCCTCAGTTCCTGATAGTGTAGCAAACAGAACTTGACCTACCAGTGTACATTTTGTGTAGGGCGGCAATAAGACGTTAGTTGAGGAGATTCAAACAGCCAGGCTGCATTAGACTTTTATTTCCCAGGGCCGCACCGGTCTGATTGCTCGGCCGGCAGGTTGCTGTTGTTGATTCCCCAGTCGGCGTGTGTTTCTCCACACGCTTTAGACTTCACGAGGTGTCTCGTTGCGAGCTGAAAATTGTAACATGCATTTACGGTGAAGTTTCCACCGGCGTTCGGGTTCTCACCACTAGCAAACTTGAATAATGCATGATGCCTGTGAGCCAACTCATCCTGTTTATCATGATTGTTGAACATACATTTCCCTTATCCCCGTGGCAACCATAGCTTCTGCTGGCTGGATGGGGTTGCCAGGGGAGGGCCTGCAGCTCCAGCATGTCAGCCTGGATGTCACCTAGTGTGCAGAGAAGCTGAGCTAGTGAGGGCTAAACGTGCACAACATCACCCTACACACTATTTGACACCACAGTTTAGGGCAAGTTCAGGTGTCGGTGTTTGTGAATGTAAAACATGGCGTAGTGTAGTGATTCGCAGATGTTTCTATTAGCGCTTAGCGAGTGTGTCTAAAAATGCAGTGTGCTTGTGTGGAATTGTACGAGTGTGTGTGGGTGTGTGTTTTCTTACTTTATCATTGTTGGGCCTCACGTGTATAGTTTTTTATAGTTTTTATAGCGCTGTTTTTAACTTACCGTATTTACGCAAATATAAGCACTTATTTTTCATGACCAGGTTAGCTTAGCTTAGCGCATGTGTCGTCCCAAAGAGTCGAAACAGTCAAAAAGGAAGAACACGGGCAAGGAGTAAAAAAAAAAATCCAATAAATTAATCTGCTATGATCATCTTCACATGGCGCCAACTAAACAGAGCTTCAAACAATTGCTCTGCTAATGTGCGGAGTCTGACTGGAGAAAAGGATCTTGGGTAATGAAGTCCTGACCACTAGAAAATACTTTTAGTTTTTTAGTAAAACGATATCAAAATGATACGAGTCACAAGTTAGGTTTCTTAAATAAAGAAAAAAAATTTTTTTAAGAGAACATTAATGTAATTGAACCAGAAACGATAATAAAAAAAAGAACCTTTTTTTTTATTATTCAGGGGGCTGCTTTTTTTTGCGTGGTGCTTATATTCGTGTAAATACGGTATTATAATTATTTAAGTTAAGGTTTTTATAGTAAAATGGGGGCCTACAATATGGGGACTTGTGGGGACCTTGTGTGTGTAATGTATATGCTATTGTGTGAGTGTGTGTTTTCTGAGATTTTTATCACAGTTGGGTCTTACATTTAAATAGCAAAGTGGGACAATTGTGGGCATTAGATTTAGTTTCAACTTTTAAAATTAAATAGCCTGAATCGCTGAAATTAGGCATGATGGATTCATGATTTCACATTCCATTCGGAACCTTCGACCTGATTGTCGCAGTTGAAATCAAGGCAAATCAGATTAGGCAACATTTTTTCATGTTTAAAAAACATTTGAAAAATGTCTTATTTTTTCACCATTCTCTGTCGAACTTTGAGATGTTGTGGGACCACAAAGATGGTTTTTGAATAACTGTATACCCCCACTTTACAGAGAATGGAAAATGTCAGCCATTTCCATAGTATATCTTAACAACTTAATTTTATAGATTACATTTAATCCAGACAATTTCTGTAAACAGTGTAATTTCCCTCAGTCTTCTCTCACAGGCATGTCTGAATATGCTCTATAGGTGGAAAAACTATGCATATTTATTTGATTAGTATGATAAAAATAACTTTAAATTATCTCAATTATTTATGTTCTGCAGGAAGAAATGATGCATGATTTGTATGATGATTAAGTCGATTAATTCATAACTACATTGAGTAATTTATTAGATGGACATTTTTAATCAATGGACAGTCTTAGCTGGGATTATGAGAGTGATGGAATGGCAGTGAGGGAATAGTGTTGTGTGATTTCCAGAGCATCGTCATTTGCATGTGTTCATCCTTCGTTTCAGGACAGGATTTGGACAGCAGCGAGCTCTAAATGAAAGCACTAGCAGATGGAGGGGCAGATGGAGAGAGTGACCAGCCATGTCCACTCCTTTCTACCTGCAGTCTTTCAGTTCCGCCTCTCATTATGTCCCGGGACAGTTTGAAGAGCTTTCGTGGTCAGCACTTGTTGTGACACGATTGTTCAATAATTAAGAGATGTTTGTCATGCAAGAAAAATACTTTCATGGTTTTTCATCATAAACACTTCAATCTCATTAGTCTTTTTCTGCTGCTCTCTTAAATGATAAATTCAACCGGTCACATTTTATCCCCTATATAAAGTGTCAGGTCTCAATCAGGTGATATTGTAAACAAAGTTGAATTGAATTGAATTGAATTGAATTGAAAAATCCTTTATTAGTCCCACAGCGGGGAAATTTCACGTCACAACAGCAAAAAAGTGATTTATTTTCAAAAACATGAAGCTAAAATATGCAGTAATCTCCTTCAAAAATCATCTTTTCTTTCAATAATCATCACTTCAAAAAAGTATCCTTTAGGATAGTATACTTAACTGTGCTATACAATATATTCAGTTAAGTATACGTACTATGCCTAAAGTATGTTGTCTTATCTAATATTAAATACGTAGTATTTAAATGTTTGTAAAATTTACAAATAGATGTAAAAACCAAAAATAAATGTAAATAATAAATTAACAAAACATTAATTAGAATCTTATTTAAAATATAAATTAAATGTTTTTTTTTTATTAATTCATGTACCGTATTACACATGGATACAAAACATTAGCATAAATGTATACAAACAATATTGCAATACTGTAACGTGGTTTTAAGTGGTCATTTTTAATTAATTTGTATTGTTATTATTATTGTTATTATTATAATTTTTTTTTTGTAATTGTTAAATTGTCAAGTTCTTTTTCAAGAAAGAAAATGTGTAATTAGTTTTTAGTAACGTACTGAGCCTGTTGCATTAAGCTTCACATGTCTTGTTTGACTCAAGCATTTCAGTTAACTTAACAGTTGTCTTCATTGATCTTCAATCACATTAGATCTTCATTGATGTTCAATTTTCATTGAAATGCACACATACAAAAAGCGTCACAAAAAGCCATCATTAAAACTTCATCACTCTGCATCCATTGCTTCCGAGATAAATCCAAAACTACGGCTTTAACTCCACAGAACTGTATTTTATTTAAATAGTTTTACTTGGAAGCACATTGTCTAAAAAAAAAAAAAGTTAAAAGTGTGTCTGTGTGTGTGTCTGATGGCATCTTAGACTCTGCCAATCAGTCCTTCAATTCTGGTGTTTCGGCTTGTTCTCCTCTGCCGTCTTGATGCTATTTTGGCAGCATGTTTCTTCACTTGAAACCTCTGCAGACCTCTGCAAGGCACAGAGAGCATCACTTCCATCTTGTCCAGATTGGATGTGATGTGTGCGCTGTGGAGCAGTGCAGATGGCATGCTGCTGTTTCTCCCTCGCTGTGTGACTGCACAGTGCTATTTGAGAAAGCAATGAGGGTCTTTCTGAACCACTGGCCATACCTCTCCTTTCATTATCCTCTCCCCTGGTGTGAGACCACTCCACAGGGGACCAGAGGAAACCTCGTTTGTCAAATTGTCATTGTTTTGAGCAGGATTGTCTATGATTTGGGGTCTGGAGCTGATGCTTAGTGGGACTCAGTAACACAGCACTAATATTGTAATCAAACCGTTCTCCATTCTTTCATTTTTGGAACCACTTTTTTATTTTTGGGTCACAGGGCGCTGGGGCCAATCACAGCGACTCGGGGTTCTGGATTGGTTGACAGCCAATCACATAGCGGCACACAGACGCACTTTCACTCACACTTTCCTGAATCCAATCCTTCTGAACGCATGGATGCGTTGCACTTCTTGCGATTTATTTTCCTAGACCGTAATGTAACGTTCAAATATGCAACAATAAAGGGAATAAACTGATTCGATTTAGTAATTAAATTGCAATAATGCAGGTTTTTGCGGGATTGCGAAGCAAGAAACGACCAAGGTTATTGCTTTTTTATATCCATATCCATCCATTTTCTGAAGCGCTTTTAGATTACTGGGTCACAGTGCTTTGTTACACGTATATTTTAATTCCAAGATCGCAATCTTAGAATAAAAAGATCTTAAAAAAAACCTACATTTATTTTAAATTCTTAAAAAAAAAAAAAAATACATTTATTTTAAATAATATTTTTTCAGAGATGAAAAACTCTTCAAGTTAAAGACCCAGAGCATAATGTAAAAAATACAATATCTTTTTGTTTCAAAATTATTTTAGTTTAAGTTTGTTTTGGAATATAAATTATAATATTTCTGAAAAGTAAACCGTCATAATGTTAAACCCAAATATTTAACGGTTGACGATTTAATGTATTAACTTTTAATACAACCTATAAAAATATAGAATGTTTAATTTGTTACATCAGTAAAATAGAAGAAAGCTAAAAACAAACCGCAAGAATCCACATGAACTTGAGACGACCAGAAATGGATCCCGAGGCTCTGTCCTGTAATAAATGAAGTGTAATTTGCCTGGAATAGAAGCATCAGTTAAGTGCAATTTGTCATTTTGACTCGCCATCCAGAAGGCCAAATGAAGGCTGTATTTTGCGGTGGTTTAGACGAAAAAAGCAGAGCTGTGTGATAACTCTCGGCTTGGGTTATGAATCATACTAATCTCAAATCTCACCTCTGGCGCATTCATGGAACGTCTCAAGAATACACAAAAGTGTGTGGGAATAAAATCTGCCAGAAGAAAACACCTGTCACCAAAATCGATATTTAGCACGAGGCTGAAAACCCCTGGAACATAAACATTGAGTGCGTTCCTGCGCATCACCAGCCGTTCTTCCTCTCGTCCCAGAGCTGATTAATATGCATGCTGACACGCCGGCGTTCCTGTCTTTGTCTTGTTTTGCGCTGTCTGGTCTGTGTGTTGTGCTCACGGGCCTGACAGTGCTGTAGTGGCAGTAGACGATGCCGAGACAAGACAGGCGAAGGAATTACAGGAAGAGCGTGAGTGTGTGAGGAAGAGGACAGCCTAATTGGTGCTCGCCCGCAGCCTCATCATCGCCTCACAAGCCAGTGATGTCTCTGTACTGGTTCCACGCCAGATGTTGTCCTCTGGCTGAGAGGCCAGTCTTTGCTCAGAAGCAGATGTGTCCAACCTCCATTATGCAGCTAAATTATCTAGGCATCTGCATATTACTAGTTTCCTCTTCGGAGCCATTTGTTTTCCCCCCTGTCTCTCTCTCTCTCTCTCTCTTTTTCCCCTCTCACCCTCTCTCTCTTTCTTTCTCTCACTCTCTCTCTCTTACTCTTTCTCTCTCACACACACACACTTTCTCTCCATCTCTCTATCTCTATCTGTCTCGCTCTCTTTCTTTCTCTCACTCTCTCTCTCTTACTCTATCTCTTTCTCTCACACACACATACTTTCTCTCCATCTCTCTATCTGTCTCGCTCTCTGTCTCTGTCTCTCTCTCTCTCTCTCTCTCTCTCTCTCTCTCTCTCTCTCTCTCTCTCTCTCTCTCTCTCTCTCTCTCTCTCTCTCTCTCTCTCTCTCTCTCTCCCTCTCTTTTCCTAATACTCACTCACTCAATCACTCTCATATTCTCAATCTCTCAGACACTTTCTCTCACTCATTTACTCACACACTTTCTCTATTTATTTTCGTTTCTCTCTCCACCACCCCCTATTCACGCCCTCTCGCACTCTGTCTATTTAACTTTCTCGGTTTTTCATTCTTTTTCTGCCTTTCTCCCTTTCTCTTTTTCTCTCTCTTAACCCTCTTAACCCTAACCCTAACCCTAACCCTAACCCACCCACAC
>CM051500.1:5679647-5706271 GCA_028031935.1 Paedocypris micromegethes | reverse complement strand
TTTTTTTTTATACCGTATATAGATGCATTTTTTGCCAGTATTGATTTTTCTTTTCATCTCGTTGGGAAGATAGCAGATGCTGTAGTTCTTTGTGCTTGTTTCTGCATCAATAAAAAACCCTTTATGCACTAGTTTAGTTTTGAAGTGTTATGGGGCCGGTTTATTAATATATTTTTCTTTTGCTGTCTTTCTTTCCGTCTCTCAGGCCCCAGCACTACCTGTCAGGAGGATTCCTGCTCCAATCAGGGCGTGTGTCTGCAGCAGTGGGAGGGCTTTAGCTGCGACTGCAGCATGACATCATTCAGTGGGCCGCTCTGCAACGACCGTGAGTCTAATGCCTTTTCTGCTTCTAATGCACTGTCGAAAACCCATAACCACTGATCCAAAAAAGCACTTAATTCTCTATTAGCACATGCGTTCCCATTACGTGTAGATTTCCTAAAAGCACTGGCTAGTTTGTTTACCATATTGTGTTTGCAAAATGGCGTTTCTGACAAGTGTGAAAAATCGAGTGCTGGTTTATTCTCGGAGGAACGTTGGACGCAGAAATTTGCGATAGGAAAACTGAGTGCAAAAGAGCCAAGGTCCCAGTGAAACATCAGATGTGACATGTCACATTGAATTAAAATGGAGGCGCGGTGACCCTGAGAAAGAAAAGGCTATTTTAGGAACACACTTGTGAGCATTCAACTGCAGAGTACACACCAAAAATGTGGTGTAGATCTGTGATTCTGATTAACTTTAGCTACAGCATGTAATGGTGCTTTCTTTAGCAATTCTACGTGTATCTGATTGTTTTTTATGTTGACATTTTTTTGACATTCTTTGAGTGTTTCTCTGAAATTTGCATTTTAAATATAATATAATATAATGTTTGTGTGTGTGTGTGTGTGTGTGTGTGTGTGTGTATGTGTGTGTATGTATATACATATACACTGCATATACTGTGTGTGTGTGTGTGGGGGGTAGTAGTAGTAGTAGTAGTAGTAGTATTTTTTGCTAACATAAAAACAAAACCTAACAACAACTAACCCTAACAAATAACATTGGATAGATGGATGGATAGATGGATGGGTGGGTGGGGTGGGTGGATGGATGGATGGATGGATGGATGGATGGATGGATGGATGGATGGATATGGATGGATAGATAGATAGATAGATAGATAGATAGATAGATAGATAGATAGAAACTTTATGTCACAGAAATTCTCAATTTAATATTAAATACCTATGTAAAAGCTCAAAATGGTTCAATATATAAAATGCAAATCCAAAATTTGATTGGTTTAATTTTTATAGCATAAAGTAATCAGATGCAACATTCTCAGATTTTTAATGTACACCGCTGTTTAGGTTCAAGCAAAGATTTGAAATATGCAGTTATGCATGGCCATCATTACATCATTAGTTTTTCAAATATTTATGATGAAAGATTTCCTACAGCTTTTTAAATATACGTCTATTAAATATGTAGCAAGTGGTGTTTTATGCAGTTACTGCAGCTTGTTGCGCATTAATTCCGCACCAGCACAGTAAACATCCGTCTGCACACTTTTTCATCACCACTAGAGGGCGACAGTGAGCCATCAGAGCTTATTTGCTTATAACGGCTTATTTCTCAGAGCTTTCTCTCCTAGAAAATCCTAATAGACAGTTTTTTCCCCAACTAGGAAACTGTTATTGTCAGAGTTATGCTTACATAAAAAATGCAATATCGAACCGTCTGATGAGATGAGCGGGGACTGCATTTGTTCAGAAAGCATCTGCGTTTGTGGCTTGCGAAAGTGCTGAGTGCCGGGAATCTAAGCAGAGCGAAAGTCCTTGAGATGGTTTACGGAGGAGATCTATTACAGACTCAAGCCATGCACAGCTAATCCATTCTGCGGGTTTGCCAAACTGATAATAGCCTGCTTTTGTTCAGGAGGAAGAAGCCACACAGTCGGCTTGCATTACATCATCTGCATCTCCACACCTCGCTGGCCTGCGTTTACCGCGTTTTTAGTTATTCATGGCACAAATGGCAGATGGTTCCTTCCCACCGACATATAACAATAATCTAATGTGTTTATCCTGGTGACACTCTCTCCCTGGTGTTTACGGCAATGTGTGTAAATGAAGCGGAGGATAGAAAGATTTCCTAATGTGCACAGACTCCTGGATTAATCATCGCAGACTCAATCTTTTGGTAAACGGAGAGCTTGTTATGCCTCATGATTTGTGAAAGAAATAGGCAGTACGAAGCGTGTACGAAATTTCAATGTCCCCTCCTGCCCACCCACAGGCTGGTTTGACTGTGTAGAAGCCCAGTGATCATCAGCCCGTGAAGGCAGTGCGGCGGCGAGAAAGGAGCTTTGTCTGAGCGCAGAGGCAGAGAGTAAATCCTGGGTTTGAGGCTCGCTAAACCTGGATCCAGCATCGTGATGAGCTCCACATCCTCTCTTGTACTCTTCTTATTTTAGGATTTTCTAATTGACTTGAAAAATCAACTATTTCATCAACTATTTTCAAAAAAAAAAATTAACATACCGTAGCTTTTGGACTCTTGAGGCGCTTTTAAAATCAAATAATGTAAATATACTGTATATCTTTCAAATATAGCCTGGGCGTTTAGTCAAAAAATTATTAAAATTAGGGCTTATAATATGCGTAATATATAAATTACACAATTTCTGTTTATATTTGGACTGGGCAATTTGGCCTAAAATCCAAATCTTGATTTATTTAACATTTTAACACGTTTACAATTAATGAATGATTATTTTAAACATTTATTGATTGATTGATACCTTCTTTTGTTCTTTTTTTTAAAAAAGGTTAAAAAAAATTGATTGCATATTTGAAAACAAAATAAATTATTTTCAATATTTGTGCTCAGCGTTGCCGGACTTTACGTGACTTTACATGCAGTAGCGTTTTTAAAAAGGAAAGTAATTGAAATAATTGACCTGGGGAAATGTTATCGATTATAAGTTCAGAATGTCGATTTCCATTACTTTTTGATTAATTGCCCAGCCCTAATATATATAACCACATATATAAAAATGTGTCTTAAATGTAAAAATACAATTTTGGAAATAGACATCGGTAGGAGCCCCTTAGATTTTGAATCACCGCTCCATCAGAAAAATGCGCTATTTTGAATACCAACCGTGTGAACATCTCAATATCGTGAGATTTTGTGCAGCCCATCCTCCACTTTTCCATAGATCCTGATCAATAAGCAGATTCTGTGGTTTGGTGCAGGATTCCAAATGAGGATTTCATGCTCAGCAAGAAATAAATCTCTCTTCACGTGTCATGTGATGGCGAAGAAGATTGAGTCTGGGCGGGTGCGTTCCACTCTTATTCTGGAGATTCTTCAAAACCATCCTTCTGCATGGCTGCCGTCAGCGCCGTGTGTTTGGAAAAGAGATGGGCAGCTTAAATTGAGCTAGTTATCAATGATTACTACGAAACACTGCAATTAACTGCAGGAATGGCAGAGAGCGCTGATTTGCAGTCAGAATGCTATTAAAGAGATAAGGGACGAAAGAATCACATGATGGTTTGAAAAAAAAAAGCCCAGCAAAACATGCCAAGAGATAATGTTTTAAACTTTAAATGAAATCAGATGCATGTGACGTCGGGATTGTTGGATCCTCTCAAGCCGAACAATGTGTATTAAAGTCTTGCTTCGGTTTTAATTAGCGGTTGCTTATCAGAGATCATGTTTCTTTACAAACAAAATCCCACTGGTTGCTGGGGCATTATGGATGGACGCAGTTATTCGCACTTCCTGTATTTCTTGGTGGAGAGATTGAAAATAAGACGGAGATTATTGGGTGGATCGTTATTTATTTGCGCTTTTTATAGAGAGCGAAAGACTGGAGAACAATAGAGTTCCACACAATGCTGGAGTGGAACACGAGGAGGAGAGGAATGAAAGACTTGGATTTTTTTTTTCTCTCCTACTGTTTAAAAATACGCCAAATCTATTTTTTTTTTCTTATACCATGGAAGCATCAGTATTAAAACATGCTCTACTTCCTTTGAAACTGCTTTTGAGGTCAGTTGAAAAAAGAAATGGCTTGGCTTAAACATGTGACTGATGAAGAATGGCGAGGGTCGACAGTAATGCCCCAACTTTGGCCATTAGATGGCAGCGTTGCTAGCCTTTGCTGCGTTTTTTTTTTTTTAAAGAAATATTTAGTTGTTTCGTTGGCTCCGTATCACTGGGAACAATTAGCTTGCTACGTATACAGCAGATTGCTTCCCAAATTGTTTCATAAACCTCAGGAGTTGTGATGTTTCATTATGTCTGACACTGGTTGTTTCTACAGTCGCTCAAATGAAATTGTCTGCAAATAGCGCAGCTTTGGCTCCTGGTGGAGTTTGTCTTGGAGCCCCTGGCGAGGTGGCTCTGATCAGCCGGCTTTGTCAACTTTAATTATACAGTGCTAACGATGCTTAAAGCCTAGAGGAGGGAGAAGTGACGGTCTCCTTGTGTGAGAGGAGATGACACCAGTGTCACTTTTAGTGCGTCTTTCTTCACACTCCAACTGGAGTCTCTATGGAGAAGCACACCTGAAGACGTCGTCCTCAAACCTGTAAACAGATGCTGAGATGCTGGAGGAGGAGATTAGAATAAATTATGAAAGTTAAACTGTAACCTAATGTCCCCTGATGTACTTTTGATGTCATCATTTGACTCTCTAGATCAGTTTGAGTAGAATTGTTCTTTTTTATTACATTCTATTGTAGCAAAATTAGTTAAACAACTAAATAAAAAAAAATATATATACATATATAATGTATAACAACAGTTTATACCATGTAAATTTAGTTGTAGAAACTTGTGTTATTATTAAATGATCAATCTTGTCCTATTTAGTGCAATACACAATAGTCTTTTTAGAATCAATAACACTCTGTCTTTTTTTAATTTATGAGAAAAATTATATAACTTTTTGTGCATACTTTGCATGTGCTCACGAAGTTGCCAAATCAAGATATGCAAAGATTAAAAATGTATGCAATGTATGACTGCCATGCAAGTCAATGCCTCTATTTTTATTAACAGTTATTATCAATAGTTTATTTATTATTAATAGTTGAAAAAAAATCAATCATCTTTCAGTTTCAGTGTGGCAATCGTCTGGTTACAGTGTTGCAATTCACCTCAAAGAGGCAAGAGCACGTGTAAGCCGATGGCGCTGTCCGCGGTGCTGAAGCACACTGTCGCTGTCCCTTCAGCACCACAAAAGCTGAACAGGGAGCAGTTTGTCAATGTTTGAGTTGTTAGTGAAGGAGAAATGAAGAGCGAAAGAGAGAACCAACAATTAGGAGGACGAGACACAAACCCCCCTCTTTTACAGCTGCATGCGCCTCCCTGATGAACGAGGGGGAGGGAGATAGGAAAAGAAGGGGAGGGAAGTTCAGCTAAGCTTGCCTGTTCTCCCTTTTCTCCTTCATTCACAGGGTCTTTTCCTGGAAGCATACCACCTTAGAAATGCTCGCTAAACGGACACATTCAGGAGTGAGATGTGGCTTTCTTTACGCCTGCGTTTACAGAAACTCTAACGGCGCTTGTGCGTGAGGACCACTTGACCGCTGTAACCCTTTCTGGGCTTCCTGTTCTCTTCTGGTGTGTCTGCTAATGTTTCCTCTGAGAGGCAGTGCGGTGTCAGCCAGCAGCGGCGGCAGCGGCTCTGGTGTGCTGGTGTGGAAGAGGGAGTGTGTTTGTCGTTTGGGGAGGGGGAGAGACACTGTATTGAGTTAAATGCTGCAGCGGCGTTCTTGTCTTGTGTGTTCCGTCGTTTCTGGCAGCCTCTCTCCGTTTTCCTCGTCCATTCCGTCTATGGGGAGCATACGAAGACGCCTCTTGTTCATGGGATACAACTGGGAATCAGACGAACGCATTGGAAAAGTCCAAGACGGCTGGGAGGCAGCTCACTTTCCTCTCTCTCTTCTCCAGTAAACCATCACGCCTGGCGCAGAGGAGCACTGGATCAGATACAGTTTTTTTCTTTTTTTCACATACTTACAAAGGATTTCTCATTTTTTCCATTTCCACCAGGAGGAGAATTCACTTTAGGATCCAAATATTTACCCAAGCTGAGCTTTTAATTCACATCTCAGAGAACTCTGGAAGTTTCTTCTCCATGTGGATTCCGCACGCGCTGTTGTTCCGCCTCTCCATCTTGCATGATTAGGCTCCAAGGCTTGAGAGAGACATGGGTCTCAAGGTGGTCTGAGGAATCCCCTCACTGAAGTGATAGCCTCCCTGTGCGCACCGGCAGCATGTTGACGGGAGCGCTGCGTTTGTGGCCCGGCGGGGCTCCTGGTGGTCTTGTTTCGCTCCTGTGCCGCATCAGCCTGCGCCTGGCTCTCTGGCTTCCTCCGCTGGCTTTAGCATCAGCCCTGGCTCTGGCGGAAGGGCCCGGGGAGTTGTACGTCCCTCAACATACGCCTCATCACCTCGTGCCTGCTGCCAGATCCCACGCCCCCCTGCGGGCAGGACATGGTGCGTATCTTATTCCACTGCCACATTCACCATTTCTCCTCTGTGCCATCATCACCCTTCTTTTTTGAAAGTGTTTGAGTGCATACTTAAGAGTCCGGTTTTTAAAACCAACAGTGGCGGTGCTCTTGTAATCTGGCGGTAATTTATGGTGATCTATGAGCGTACTTGTGCAATTATGTGGTCTAGATGCAAATGTGTTCGGTAAGAGGTGTTTGTGAACATTATGCGGATGCATTATGCAGAGTACAAACCTGGTGTTGCCTGCACCGTGCGCCACAGTGGTTTGGCGACGCTACGCTGATGCGCTTGAGTGCACACGGCAGCTAATGCCCTTGTGTTGATTCTAAGGGCCATCGAGGGGGCTTTGTTGAAACCAGCACCTGAGCCCCCTCCTTAACCTTTGCTGTTTAAAAGGCCACCTTCGTGCATGTTAACTCCAGTCGACCTTTGGCACAATGCGATTCTGTTTAAACGGCTTTGTCTAGGCCACGGTCAGCGCCCTGTGCAGCGAGCTGGCCAAATTGAATGTACGTGGACTAGAAGGAACCATGGACAGGCTTTTATGCCACTGCCGGACCCCCGGGCCATGCGCTGATTTGTCCACTGCCCACCCCCTTTGAAACTCTATTACTTCTGCATTGCTGTCAAATCCCGCCGGACTCTTCTTCCGAGGCCAGTATAGTGTAGAAATTGAACACCTTCTGCTTTATTGCACCGGAATTATTGCCCCCAACCCCCCTAATCCCAGTTTGGATGGTGATGTCTCCTTGCGTCTGGCTGTTTAAATCTATCAGGGCGATTTCCACGCTGTGTTTGCAGAGGGGCTTGAGCTGTCAGTATGGGATCCACTGCACTTATATAACGAGACCTGGCTGCCTCTTAGCATTATCTTCACCGATTTTGCTTTGATAAAAAAAAACACTATCGAATAAAGCGGAAGCTTGTGAAGTGAGACGAGTCATTTATCATCCTTTATGAAAGGCTTTTTCTTCCCTACCTTCTTGGCTGACACTCTCAGTCCTTCCGTCTGTCTTTGTCTTAGTGGTTCCTTCGCCATGTGTGCCCGTGACACAGCTGGCGTCTCTAATGGCAGGGTGGGCCGAGATGGCAGAGCCCCGCTGCTTATTTGCGTCCCCCCGGGCTGAAAATTCGCCCATCAGGGTCTGTTTGCTGCTCCTCCTGACCGAACGAATCTAAGCATCTCCGCAAACCTCTGGACCATTTTTGGCCCAGAATATCTGGCGCCATTGTTCGCAGATGACCGTAATTCGCCGGTTCTAATGATGATAATCCAGGAAAAGCAGAGCTGCTTCTAGCCATGTGTCTGCGATGCTATTTGCAGCTAGAACGGACTCTTCTCAGCTTCTGTTCTGGCAAACTACAAATCTTTCCAGTCCCACCTGCTTCCAGCTTGGGTTTTGTATGCGGCAGCAAGAAAACTGTGAACAGCAAGAGTTTTGTTGTTGCTGCAAATTACCATTTAAAAACCATTAACAGTGGGTTATGTAGAGTGCAGGGTGTGTGTGTGTGTGTGTACGCCCTTGTCTGTGTGAAGCAGTAAATGTGCCCTGTCTCCCACTGATATGACTGGATGTGAGCTGAAATTAAAGGCTGAAAGCAAGGCAAATGATCCAGTTACCCTGGATAATGCATAATATTTTAAAATTTAACACGCCACTTTTTTCTGCCTTTCTTTGTATTATTATTATTTGTATTGGTACTAAAAATGTGACCGATTATTTAAAAAGAGGAGCAGCATATAGGTCTATGTATGTATAGATGGGTGGATGGAGGGAGGGACAGACAGATGCATAGAAATAGAATAAAAAATGCCTTTATTTGTCACACAGCAGGGAAATTGCATCTTAAAACAGCAGAAAGAATATGTTAAAGATTAAAGAACACATGTATAAACACAAATCCTTATATAAAATAGATAACAGATTATTATTGTTTTAATAATGCAAAATAAGTACTGCATTTTAATGTCATTATATATACACACACAGGTATACATTAATACAGTATGTGTGTGTGTGTGTGTGTGTGTGTGTGCGTGCGTGCGTGCGTGTGTGTGTGTGTGTGTGTGTGTGTGTGATTTACAATGTTAAAATAACAAATTGCAAATAATATTTAATGCAACCTCATTTTATTATGCAAACATATGTATATATATTATATATAACACATTTCTCATAACTTCTCTATCCCTTTTTCTTCAGACTTTTACTAAATCTATGACTAAAGCGCAAAAGATGGGAACAGTTTGCGATGAGTGTTTTAGTATGGTGCCTTTCACTTTCCCTCTAGTCAATCACAGCAAATGTGAGTGGAGTTTCAGTAAAAGAGCTCATGGGGGTTGAGTAATCTCCATCTCTATAACTCGTCTTTTCCGCTCACTTTATGACAGAGCTATGGTTGGAGAGACCTGAATTGCTATAATGAGAATACGCCACGGATTTGCCCGTGAATAGTAATGCACCCGGTTAAATATGACACTGGTAAAGGCTAAAAAATAGAAGCCGTGGCTGTCTGGACTTCAAGGAAGATGGAAGAAATGGAACGAATGACGAACAGGGTCGACAGTTGTATTCCGCCGGGAACAGAACTGCGCCAGCAAACACAGCGAGACAGGGCTGCTAACGTCACGGCGTGCGAGAGTTTATATAAGAGAGATATATCATCCCCTTGATGCTATAGAGGTGATTGATTCTTTAAACGCTATACACACTCCCCAGAGGATCTACGGCGTGGAGGAGAGAAGGAGCGACGGAGAGAGATACAGGGAACAATAGCTGGGGTGTGTAATATAAACCCAGTCAAGCCAGACCTCCAGAGAGATTTCTCATTATGTCACTGTAGCTCACACATGGGGCTCGGGGAGGCTTACAGTGGACGTTCTGACACACACACACACACACACACACCTGCCGAGATTATTACATGCCCTTCCATCTAATAAAAGAGTTTTATGCCAATTCATCGCTCAGGTTCTAGACGCCTGGCTGTTTTTTCCCCATTGTCTCCGAGATGCAATTTTTCAAACGCGTCTTGCCGTTTCTGCACTCTCGCAGACCGAAAATGCAAATCCTACACGCAGATCAACCCTCGCGGAGGAATCTGCACACTCGCTCGGCCTAAGCTCCATCGTCTCCTAAACCCCTGGAGCTCTTGAGCCGAAAGCTCGTTATAAAAACACAAAGCAAATCAAAACAACATCCAGTAAAGTGGCGGAGCAGACAGGCTTTCCGCCAGCGCAGCACTGACCGCTCCTGCCCAGCTCGGCCCTAATTGGCCCTGGAAAGGTCAGCAGGAGAAATACCAGAACTCTGCCGTGACCACAGACCTCGGCTTCTTTCATCCTTCAGTGACTCCTACCGCATCACAACTCGCCTTTTTTTGTTCCCTTTGGCCACGGATTACGGTATCGACTAGTGGAGCTGCAGTGTGTTTGCTGGTTTGTGTAATGCAGAGGAATCTTCTGCTCTTCAAGATGCGTTCTCATCAACATGAATTAAATGTATGAGTGTTTTTGCTCTGTTAGATTATCAACATGGTCCGTAACTCACTTATTCCTCCAGGAATTTTTTTTGTGCAAAATGGTGTTTTCCCAGTTCGGCAAACAGAACTAAACACAACTTGGCTGCCTACATATACAGTGGTGCGGAAAATGCATTTGTAACGGGTCTTAGCATTGAAACTACTGTGGAAAAACATGGACTTATTTTATATTTCTCACTCACACATAATCCAAACAGTTTTTTTTTCCATTTCTGGTGCACGGAAAGCTTTTAAATCTGAGCATGGCTGGAAAATGGGATTCACAATTTGAATGGTGGACAACCAGTTGCAGATGAGACATGAATTCCCATATGGGGAATTAGTGCTATCAATTCTCCTAACCACTGGTTTTTGTATAGTTAGTTACTTTAGGGTCATTTGACAGGCACTTTTTATCCAAAGCGACTTACAAAAAGATGAGCAAATGATGAAATGTGTCTAAGAATTTCTACCTGTACACAGGCTAAATAAAGAAACTGACTAGACAGAACAACATGACAGTCAGTGAGCAAACATTTTTGTTTAAGGTTAAGATTTAAATTTAAGTTTTTTTTCTTAGTTGAAAACACACTGAATAGACCTGATCGGGCCTCAAACTCACTCCAACTTACCCAATTCTCTTAACTCATATCTCTTAACTTATTACAGTATTAATTCTGAATCATTCGGCCCCTTAGGTCCGATGCAAAAACTGACAAGAGGAATAAAAAGGAGAAATAAAACTGTTTTGACACGTCCAATGATGCATGTTAGAATGAAACCCGAGAGGCGCGCTGGAAGTGAACAGTGTTAGAGCGGAGACGCTGTCCCGAGGCTCACCGAGTCCGAAGACGGAGCTTCTGTCAGTCCGCCAGAGGTTTCCTTCAACCCTGCGCATTACTGGACTTGTCGTGAACGTGGCCTCGTGAATCCGAAGCCTGGGAGTCGGGAGGAGGGAGAAACCGCAGTCGGATTTGCGAACATCTCTCTTGTGGCTTCAGCTGATGATAACGGCCAGTTTATCGACATCAGACACACACACACATGCGCACACACACACACACACACACACTCTCAGGTTGGCCGGTGTTCCGCTCGAGCTGTTGCCTGTAATTACCCAGTTGGTGTGGAGCTCTGTGGTGTCAGTCGGGTAATTGGAGCTGCAGTAATTCACTTTTTAATTGCCTGTTTATTATTGCAGAAGCCTCGGTTTTGTAGTTGGCGCACGGCTCACACTGAATGTTTAATAAACAAATACAATGTCACAGACTCATATTTCACGTAAACATTATAATTGCTTCACATAAAAAAGACAATGAACACACTCGCTGGCACACCCCCCCACACACGCACTTATTCTCTGCGAATAATTGAACGACCACAACAGCTTTTTGTCCAGAACTTGCCAGATGGATGAGCTAACTAAATATTGACACATAAAACGCCTCATGTACCTCCTACAAGTTTGAGGCCACGTTAAGTGCGCTCGCGCGCGTGTGTGTATGTGTGTGTGTGTGAGAGAGAAAGAGAGAGACACTCAACAGTTGTTTTTTAAATGAAGTGGAATGATGGCAGTTGTTTTGTTTTAATCACAGTTTTTATATTACGTAAAATGAAAAATAGCTTGCGGAATAGTTTAATAAATATTCGAATTTTCTCAGAATTTCTTAAAATACCGTCAACAGATATTCAGAAAATTATGTTTTCACAATTCCACAATGACAAAATTACAACTCCACTTCTCCTGTTTATTTTGACAGTATTTTTTTTATCCGTGGGCTGTGTGTGTATGTGTGTGTGTGTGTGTGTGTGTGCGTGCGTGCGTTCATGCCTGAGTGTGTGTGTGTGTCTCAACAGTTATTTTTTTAAAGGACTCTTTTCTTATTTTTTAAAAGTGATCACATAAAATGTAAACAGCCTTCAGAACACCTTAATAAATGGTCTAATTTCTCAAAATATACATATAATCAGAATATTATAAATATACACATATAAACATTAAATACATTTAGATGCTATGCTTTGTTGTTTTTGTTATTAACGACACCAACAAAATGAACCGACACAATTATTTCCCCAGATTTTAGAAGATTTTGATTTTTGTGTACATCTCTGTGAGGGGTCTTCACTTCTCCTTCTGTTTATTTTGAAAATATTTTCGTGCGTGTGTGTGTGTGTGTGTGTGTGTGTGTGTGTGTGTGTATGTGTGTGTGTGTTTTGCGGTTTGCCCACTGGGTGAATGACTCCAACCCTGCAGAGTATGACTGATGTTCCTTATTCTGGCAAGCAAGTAGGAGGTGGGCAACCCAACACAATGCGCCGTAATTTTAGCCCAAACTGCTTAGGTTTTTACAATGCTTCTTTTCTCGGGAAAGAAGCATCCAGGGACATGAGTCGGAATAGAGTGGGAGCTCAATTCATTTCCATTCCGAAACACAAGTGGAATGTTTTGTTTTTGAAGCCTGTATTGATGGAGCTCGGATTGTTAATCTAGTTTTCACCAGCTTGTTCTGCTGTGTATAAGCGCCCAAGACAATGTCTGCTTGTCATTGATTTCACATTTCAGCATTGATCCAAGAGGCCAGCTCATGACATATGAAATGCTCCGTCTTACAAAATTAGGGGGGAAATGGAAGAAAAAAACCAACACAAAATGACTTCAAAACTTGTGTTAGATGAGGTCACGATTAATGATAATGTGTATATTGTAAAATTTCCATCGAGATTATTGCCGTTTATCTCTCTATCTCTCTGTCTATCTATCTATCTATCTATCTATCTATCTATCTATCTATCTATCTATCTATCTATCTATCTATCTATCATCTATCTATCTATCTATCTATCTATCTATCTATCTATCTATCCATCCATCCATCCATCATCCATCCATCCATCCATCCATCCATCCATCCATCCATCCATCCATCCATCCATCCATCCGTCTGTCTGTCTGTCTGTCTATCTATCTATCTGTCCATCTATATCCATCCATCCACCCACCTACCCACCCACTCACCCATCCATCCATCCATCCATCCAATCTATCTATCTATCTGTCCATCCATCCATCCATTCATCCATCCATCTATCGACACATTTTAGCAATATCCATTGAGATAAAATATCTCAATGTAATATTTTTAATTAATGACTTTTAAGGAACTGATTAATGATGGTTAGACCATTAGATGGTTAGGGGGAAAAAAATGAAATATAAATGGTCATGTCTGGTCAAACCCCTACAAAGAAAATGAGTTCTCCTTTTCACTAGTCCAAACAGTGAGTGGATACACAGTGAAGTCTGTACACACACACACACATACCTACACACACATCGGTGCAGTTGTATGTATTAAGACGTGGTGCCAGTAGATCAAATTGATTTCAGCTTCTTGCTGAAATGCACTTCAGTGATGATACTTGACTTTTTGGTCTCACGCCTAACTCACAAACCGTTAGACCACCAATATCCACATGCACAGAACCCCAACACACACACACACACACACACATTGTGAGTTTTTTGTGAAGTCTCTGACTCTTGCAGAAGACGGAGCTGATACATAATTTAATTTCTCCAGCGCATAAAGGCGATTACAGCTATGATGGAATTCCAGAGGGCCAGGTAATATCTATCTCATTAGAACGACGCTCTCAAGCATTTACACGTAGCTCTTCTGAGGGACGGCCGTCTACTTTTTTCTTTTTGCTAGTTCCTGCTGATTGACCTTAGAAGGGCAGTGGAGTGGAAAGACCCGCATGGTTGTTAGGTAGCTGGGGTCTTCTTTAAAATCCAGACCCAGCTGCCCACCCAGCCGAGATGATGGAACATATTTAAGGGGCTAATGGCCTGGCTTGCACAAAGAGCCTGCCTCATTTAACAGCATCAGAAAATAGACTTCAGAGAAGAGGTTTAACCCCGTTAGAAGAAGGGCAGCAAGCTCCTTAACCACATCAGGGATGGGAGTGAAAAAAGTCAGGCTGAGTGAGATAAGAAAAGAAAGAAAGAATCAAAAGAGTGTGTCTGGGAGAAGCTCCCAAGCACATTTCTGGCTTTTTTTTGGCCGTGATTGATAGTGAAATTGGAAAAATGGCGGTGTGGGGAGATTCGGATCCACAGCAAGAAAAGGAAACAAATCCGTAAAATGTATAGATCAATTTTGAAAGCAGATTAACAAGATAGTAGATATTCATCCAATTACCCCAACCGTACCGGATGTCTAGTTGCATTTCTTCACATCGCCACTCCCGCATGTGTTTATAAGGTCATGTCGACTTTTATTTTTAAAAGTTCATTGCACTGACTGCGACTGCGCATGGGTTCCTCGTCCCTGCAAATCTCAGCACAGCTTTCCGCATCCCTTCTCCATCCGCTCACCCACCACTGCGACTCGCCTCCGTACCGAGCCACAGATACCAGGCAGGCAGCCGTGGCTCTTCACACAAAACAGATTTCAACCGAGCCGATATCTCATCCATTCGCTCGCCCTATCTGCGACGCTTCCGTGAAGGCTTGCGTGCATACATGTGTGTGAAGTTCAACCATCTGAGCTCTGCTAATGAGCAAAGCCCAATTCCCTGTGTTTTCAACAGGCCCATCCAGGGAGTTGTCACTGGAGCAGACCGAGCGCTCGCACGAACATTTGTGTACCCGTCTGAGTGAGTGTGCAAGCCTCCAGGGTGTTGTTTTCCAGAGGGTCAGGCCGATTGCTGACACGGTGTGAAAGTCTCATTGAGATGCGGTCAAGAGGGGCAACCAAAGCCAGCGAGAACCGGGCGGAGTGGAGCTAATGAGCTCCGCTTTGCTAAGACAGAAACATGCCAGGAAATCAGCGAGCCCTTCTAAAACAGCTATCAGCACTTTAACTCGACTCGCTCTGCAGAGAGCTCCGGCCTCCTCTGGGTCCTTCTCCTCCCGGTGATGCTCGGCCGCCTGTCTTATCTGCATCTGGAGCTGAGAAGCGCGGCAGTCACGCTCGGTGGAGAGGAGAGTGTTGAAGTGAGCCTCTTCTCCTGAGGCTGTTATCTCCAGGCTGATGAGCTCTCTGCTCTCTGAACATTAGCCCGACTGCACCTGTCTCACTCCGAGCAGACGTTTTGCTATCAAAGGCACGTCTGATCGGATGAGCTTTATCCGATAATGAGATCAAACATTTCTTTCTCTCCATACAAAAAAAATTAAAAGCCACGCTCCGGTCGATAAATATACCAACGTAAAATGGTATATAATTAAGCTAATAGTGAGGTTACTATAATAAATAGGATAGGACACACAACTCTTTGTTTGCATTGGGGCTTTGTGAGAGACTTAGAAACAATCAGCAGCTCTGAATTGTCAAATGAGTTCCAAGCATTACCAATGAGAGCCAATGAGAAGCTTGCATGTGTCGCTCGCATTTGTTTTTACTCTTTTTAAGCTTTAAAATAAAGCACAAAACACATTTACACAAACCTGTTACGTTGCAACAAGAAGCAATTAAAGTGATTTGTCTTAAAAGGAGGAAATATATGTTTAAAAAAAGGCAAAAAAACATCTCACTGTCAATGTGTCTCTTACACTTCAGAATCAAGTTGGCTTCAGAATCATAATCTCCTTATTAGGCAACTTGTGTGAATACGTTGTTCTTCCATTCCATGAGCTCTGTGTTCAAGCCACTGCGGATTCAATTCATTTAAAAAAAATCAAAACATTTACTACAATACACTGTTATACACATTGTTATTTTTTATTACAACCCTTTGTGTCAGTACAGCAAAACCCAAAGAACACAGAATGTGATTGAGCACGTTTACATATAAATCAAATATTGTATAAAAGTGTCCTTTTATTGGAGGTGGCGTTCTGTTTTTTAAGCCTTCCGTCATGGGGACGCTGTGTTAGAGATGGCGTTCTATTCAAGGTATTACGATATTTCCATCAGACATGGAATGAGCAGTAATGGCGGTCTGATCTAGTCTCTCTTTACCCACCTCTGAGAGAATAAATGAATGTGGAAATAGGCACTGGGCCAAAGGGGAGGTGGAAGTAGATTGATTGTCCGGTGTGTCGTGGGTGAAGAGAGCGGTGGTAATCAGCCCAATCAGCCCAGGGCTTGGCCAGCGGACGCCTGCGTGGAGAGCTGGTGGCGAGAGCAAGCGTTTAACTCATGCTTCAGCAGACACAGGTGCTGCTTGTGGCATCGGCAAACTGCGGGTCAAATAAGAGCTATAATTTAGCCAATCAGGGATCAGCAGGGGCCGTCTGGCGCGTTGATGGGTTCATCAAGATACTCCCGCGCCTTGTGCAATGGAGCAAAGTTGTGCTGTTTTTTTCCCTCTGTGTTTCAGCATTCACTTCACATTCCTTCTCTCTTGTTTTGCAGCGGGAACCACATACATATTCGGACGTGATGGAGGTCTCATTGTATACACATGGCCACCCAATGACAGGCCGAGCACTCGAGCTGACCGGCTGGCTGTCGGCTTTAGCACTCAGCAGAAGGACGCGGTGCTGGTTAGGGTGGACAGCTCTTCTGGCCTGGGAGACTACCTGCAGCTTCAGATTGTGAGTTTGAAACAAACACACACACTGACGTACTGTCACGGCCGGGTTGGAAGAAAAGCGCACTTTTGAAAATGACTGCCCTGGTTTGTGTAAAGCACGACAGTTTTGTAGTCCTAAGTGTTAGGAGAAATTGAAGAGTCTGTGAGAAAAATGAAATGAAATGATAATATAAAGAATATAAATAAGCACACATCTATAAATAAAAACATAAGCTGTTCACTGGCACTAATGGTCAAATCACAAAGTCCATGCAATCATTTTTCAAATTCCGAGTTATGGGAAGCTGGATCACAGTAACACTGGACCTGAAGGCGGGACTCACACCTTAGATTAGTGGACAATCAATCACAGAGCGGGACACACACACACACACACACACACACACACACACTTCTTACCCAAAAATATTGGTAATTTTTCAGGTTTTCAAACAAAGCATGTAATCATTGTGTCAACAGTTAAGGTCACATTTTTTTTATTTTAAAAGCATGTTAAACTCTGCACAGTTGGCCAAAGTGCTGCACACAAACACTAACAAAAATTAAAACCATAATAAACGTACAAGAGCAGTCAACAAAGTAAAAAAAAACACAGCTAAAAATAAAAAAAAAAACGATAGTAAAAACCAAATTTACAAACTGAGGAAAAATTGCGTGTTTTTAAAAAGGAAGTGAAACTACAGGAAGTGAAAAAGCTCACTTCTGTCCATGTTTGAGCCTCAAACAGCACAAAAAACCTGAAGCGATTCACAGATTCAACTCTTGAACCAAGAGTTTTAGTGAAAATTATGCAAGATTTGTACTTAACGTGCGGCTACTACTTCTGATCAGTCTGCCCTTTCAATCTTTTTTCAAAAATATGACTTTCTAGGTTGTAATGATTAGATTCCACACTGTCTCACTCATAAGCCCGACTTGCAAGTTTGAACCTGTTAGGTTCCACACTGATTCCCCCGAGGGAGCCTGCTGTTGTCATTCTCACATAAAACCCCCGAGCAGGAAATTTCTCGGAGGGAAGTTCAGTATCAAGCTCCAGAAGAGCGTGTGAATGATCATTAGGGTAATCATAGCGTCGTACGCCGCCTCCGACACTCAAAGTGCTGGTCTGTTTTAGAAGGTTCCAGCGCCTCAGACCGCCCTCATGAATAAAATCTGTATAATGTTCAGAATAGAAAGCGCTACCAACGCTTTCTTTCAGAAGATGCTATTTGATAGAACCCCCGTTTCCTCTGACACGCTGTGCTGGAGGAGTGGGAGGTGGAGGAGGAAGAGGCAAGGGGACGAGATTGTGTTTGGCACTGAGCTTCGGAGAGTTGTGTATTTTTTTTGTTTTGTTTTTTTGACGCCCACTCCTGCTGTAATCACAAACTTGATTCCCAAAAGATTCGACAAGCTCTCTCAGGGGTGGCAACATGGCGTGACTGTTGCACGACTGCTTCAGCATATGCTCCCAAGCGTAGTGAGGTAATGATTTCTCCAGCTGGGCGCAGGAGTTTACGCCGCTCGCTGGTGTCTGTTTATGACTTCTGCTGCAATGCTCCACACGCATCTTATCGGATTTTGTATGATATAGTTACTGTAAAATAAGGGTGCCTGCTTTGCCTAATGCGTAACTTTTACTGTAAATCCATACACTTTCTGAACTGTTTTTTTGAAACCGCTTTTCAGAGAGCGGGACACACACTCTCACTCACACATACGGTCAATTTCTAGAATCTAGTTCTTCTGAACGCTTGTTTTTGAGCGGGAAGAACATGCACAGAAGTTCTTGCACAGAACGCGTTGCACAGAAGCGTTAAGTTAAATTTGTCTCAACATTTTTTTTTAAATTCGGAGACGTATGGAAACCTAGCGATAATTGATTCCCGCCACCCCAACACACACACACACACACACGCACACCCACCCACACACACACGCACACACACATAAATTATGATGATGATGAGGATGATTTGAGCTCTAAATTATACCACCGATCGAGAAAACTAATTCTGTTATTTGTAAAGCACAATTCCAAAGAAGAATTAAAGATAAGAGGCAGAACACTATAATAAATTCCTTTAAAAAATGTATGTTTACTATTTTTTATCAACTACTTTACTATTTTTATTTATACTTTTATCAACTTTGGGAAACATCATTTCACAATAAACTGAGACAAAAAAAATTGAATAAGAAAGACTTGAAAAATCTTTCATCAGAGAGCAGTGTACTTCGACTGACACTGCGTTATAAATTGTCAACAGTCTATTTAGTTCACTTATTTTTGTCCATCTTATTTAAACAAGCAGTTCAGAAGTGCGATTTCTTGTTATCGATCGGCAAAATAACAGCAGCCCTGAGTTCAGTCCTGCTATTGACTGGCCTTAGATTGTGGGTATGATTTGCCAGCTCATATACTGGGAACACAGTTTCTCACATCTCGCTTTATTCCCAACAGATATCTTCTTCACTATGTACATAGTAGGAAGCTGTGTATAAAATTAACTGGCTGAAGTTACATAATACCAGCATATGTAATGCTTTACATAAAGCTTGTAATTAAGATTAAATCAGCTTATATATTTCCTGGTATTGGCACGACAATTAATCAGGCATCCATGACTGATATATGGCTTTTGGCATGGCAGTGGCAGGCAATGTTTATGAGCAAATTAAAGGCCCTTAATGTCTTGATGCGATTAGTGGTGGATATCTGGGCTAATCTAATGTGTGACTGGTGGAGCTTCTGCAACGTCTGCCGTTTCTGATGCCTGTTGGACTGATGACTGCAAAGCTAGGGTACGAAATATTTACTAAATGAATCAGCGATGTGTAGGAGGGTGATTTAGCCGAACATACATGTCCTACGCTACAAAAGCCCTTAGAAATCATTACAGACATCCGCCATTTTTATAGCGTAATTGTGTGAGTGCGTGTGGGGAAGGTTGCATTAGCGCATGAATAGCACCGCGGTATAGGCCAGATTAAGTATGACAGTATTGGCATTAATGACGGGACTGTTCAATGATGTAATGGAATGTTTTGATAAACCTGTATGTAAGCCGGGACGGATATCATTATCCAGAGACTGCTTTTCCGAAAGTGAATTAACTTGGGATCATTGACCACGTTAACGAGCGGCTCGAGATGTTGGGATTTGTCAAAGAGACAGCGGCGTCCCTTCCTCCACAAACTGCGTTTCGGCACATGACCCTAAACGCTTGTGACAGAGTTCATTTAAATCTCATCATATCACCATCTCTGGGCATTATCATTAGTCATCGTTCCCCCCAAATCATCCGGCTGCTTACTATTGAGGAGAGGAAATAAGACCGAGAGCGCTACAAGGACCAAACTATTGGAGATTAAATGGTAATCATAATATTTTTGATCAATGTTTTGAATAGCAATCATGATATTGCGTATTTAAGAACTATTAATCACATCAATATTTCTTTTACACTTTTCAGCCGTATACAGTTGATACGAAATCAAAGCCAGAAGTGATTCTTGATTTTGTTTTCTCGCACTTAGACAGCAATCGTGCTTGCCCTGGGAATCGAACACGTGACCCAGTGCTACAAAGATCTAAGTCATTGAGCTATTGAACTCATTTGCTATATTTCTATACTTACATTGTATTTTAAAAAAGGCTTTTTAAAATGTATGTAACAATAATAAAGCGTAATACTTTTTACCAGCCAGTCAGCTCGAAAATTTGTAAAAAAAAAAGATTTGGAACAACCATACCAAAACAATAACATAGCTTGTATTTGTTTGAAATAGCTTGTATTTGTATGTATCTTTGAAACAAGCAATAGTCTGTTTATTTGTAAGAAAAATATAAATTCAAACAGAAAATAGTGCAATACCAAACAAACTATCAAGGCAATAAATAACCTACTCACCAACCCACAAAGTACAAATAATTAACCTAACTCTTTTAACCAAAAACAACCACACTTAAACAATAACATAGCTTGTGCTCGTTTAAATATATTTTTTCAGTTTTTCTGTAAATGTGGTATGCACAGTTTATTCAATCGCTGGTAATTTCACACGTATTGAACATAAATTTTGCCCTTTGAGAGTCAAACACTTGTACAATGCTGAACAATATAATAACAACTATAGTGGAAAACAGTGCACTCATATCATACCGTATGTTATACTTTAAACGTGGTGTGATTCATGAAGTGTAAGCACATTGAGGTATGATTCAAAAAGACTGATCTGGGTTGTGATTAAAACACTACGTATTCATAAAAATTAGACAATATATAATGTTTAAATGACAAGGCGAGAATGCAAGTCATAATACAAGCGAAAGTTCAAAAGACAAAAACCAGACCAAAACCGCAGACAAAAATCCCAAAAAATCAGATATTAGACAGGAACTAGATACACACAAAGACTGCACTGTTTGTAAAGTCCGCTCAATTAACATACAGCCGTGACTCGCACTCAATGATGTTGCCAAGTCATGTGACCAGGACTAGGTTGTGGAGGCTTATGGGAGTTGCAGTTCTCAAGTTGTTTGGGAATAACATTCCCATTATAAATAATAACACCCAAGTCATGACACAAGACTAGTTTAAGGATTTTAATCAGTTCTAAATTATTCACACAAACATTAATTATTTATTTTTATAAAAAGGCAAAATATCACTCTTATACCAGAAATTGTGCCATCATATACTGTAAGGATTCTCAAGACGGGCTGTGAGCCATTTAAAAAAAAGCCTTCATTCTTTCCCTCAGTATGGGATCATATTTCAAGGGGTAATGGCCTATTAAATACATTTCTTAGCTGAGAATGAGCTTGCCAGCTCCGCAAACCCGTGGCCAAATGCCCTGTGGACTGCCTGGCCGTCAGTGGCAGCCATGCAAAGCACTACAGCCTCTCTAGTGTCAGGAGCCGCCAAGCAGGACTGAACCGAAGGAGAAATGGATGAGGAGTGTAAACTAGTCAAAGCCAAGTGATTATACCCCTGGGGTTTGACCAAATCATTAGCGCTTTCTGACCTCTCACACTCTTGATGCCAAAAGAGAGTGTGTGTGTAGGCGTGTGGGCAGTCTAATGAGCACATCAGTCCAATTGAAGAATGGCGAGGATCACAGCTAACTCAGCAGTGAGAGCTACAGAGGTGTGAACAGTAGAACTGACGGGGGGATACAGAACGAGAGAGGGAAGGTGAGAGGAAACAGCTTTCTGAAGGCACCTGTGCCGAGAACTGAACTGTGCAGAACCCATCACGTCTTAAAGGGACCGTTCACCTAGAAGTTTGGACACATCTTCTTAAAAGTTAACTTGGAACTTTAATATTAATAAATTATACGCTGTTATGTATAGGACCATAATGGCTTGATGTACAGTCAATTTAATTTAGTGAAAGGACATTTTTTTCTTTCTGGCTTCGGTTTGCAATACTAATGCTGGTTGGTTTAATGGATTGTTATCCAATGGAGATCACTGTTGATAAGAAAAAATAATACTATATATTTATAAACTATATATTTATATATACGTATAATTCGCCATATTGAGATTCTCACTATCTTTACTTTAAATTTAGATTGAGAGATGGAGATATAGATACAGTATATAGCAGAAATGGGTATATGTATTTCTATATTCATCTGCATATATACAGTATATCTTTATTCACGTTATTAAAAATGTTAAAAACAATCCGATTATTTTAAAAAGTTCAAACACACAATTTGAAGTCATTCACAGTCTAAAAATAATGGAACATTGTATGACGGAAGAGTCAAAGAATAGAACGACATGGCCTTCTATTACAGGTTTTACGGTATAGAGATAATTAGATAGATATATCATAAATTTTAATACTAATACAAATGTAAGTGAAAAATATATAACTAATGCTTTTGAAAGCACGTTTTGTTTGAGACTTGAACCCAAAACCTTGGTGCTGTAAACACCAGTTCTTCATACGTCGTACTGCATTTTATTTGCCAAGTGCTGGTTGGGTTTGAGCTGTTGCCTTCAAGATAACGTGCAATTGATCTGAATGTGTGATTGTGTTTTATTTTGACTGGCGCGGTCATCGGGCATCGTGACTCAGACTGGCCCGAGAGATTCGTTTATTCAAACAGGCACAAACATTCATATTTGGAAGGAGGTGAAAGTGAAAGAGAGTGACAGATGCTGATTTTCTGCTTCACTTGGGTCTTAGTGGGAAGAACATACCTGGTCAGACATGACTGATGCGTGACATGGCGCTGAGTGACAGTGAAGTGTCTGCTGACCTCATACCGTCAGTGTGGACTAAGCCTATCTCCACCCAGCAGCTTAGATTCAAGGAGCCAGTGCTTTGGAAAAATGCCATTTTGCTTCACAAACCCAATGACACTCATTTCCTCCATTCCTTGATCCGGACAATATGAATATAAGTGTTTTTTGCAGCCTGTCAGTTGGCAGACCATCAATCCATGTTGGTGGTGTGGCGTTGAGATGGTTTCCACTGGCCACGGGTGATTTAATGTTTGGTCTTCGCCAGTTCTTCTTGACTAAGTTCTCCATATGGCTGAAGCGCCTCGGCTATCTTTAGCATCGGAACGGATGAGCAGACAGATGGCAGAAGAAGTTAAAGCTGAATATTTAAATTTATTCATCAAAATGAGAGAGACAGGTGTTCTTTTAAACACTCTCTCTGTGACAAGCTCAGCCCACGAGTCTTTGTGGAAAATATTTATCATCCATTTCTTTTTTCCCGACAGATTACGGTGCATCAAAGAACGCGTTACTATCCCAGTGATGGTTTGACACCGATCACTTTATAAATAGCTCCGGCTTTGTTGAAACTCATACGTAATGAGTCTGTGAGATCAATGGTATTGTTTTGTTCGTCGTGATGTTGATGTCTATTTCGGTGGGTGAAGCTCACAGAGGGTAGACAATGTGCCCGACTTGTGGACGGATACACCAGACAACGCCCAGCGAGAGTGCAAGTGGCTTTCAGGTTCCCAAGAAGAAGTAGGACAGACTGCTATTTTCAGTTTTTCAAGAACTTGGAGAAGACTTCAGTGCTGCCAGAAAGATTCATGATCTCACCAGATCCAGGCCTTACCAAAGGATGAAACGAGATTGTGGGAGACTAAGCGAGACAAAGGAAGCGAAGGGGAGGGGCCGAAACAACTAAAAACTGCTTGCCAAAGTGGAATTATTCTGCGGACCCAACAGTTTATCCGTTTCACCAAACCCTGCGGCGCTCAAGCAGAAGGGCACAAGCGTTCCGGAGTGTCTTGCGCACTGTGGTATTTTGATCTCATTTCAAACCAGGTTATTTATGAGCACGTGTATTGCGTGTCTATCCAATTAAGTGCGTTCCCTTGGTGTTTGCGTGAGTATTACAGAGGATCCTTATGTAAAGTGGCTGAGGTTTCCAGGAGGCACCGGCTCATTTAAGCCAAATGCCATGGCAGATCAGCAACCCCGCTGTGGCACACACTCTCCGTCTCATTCTGCCCGCACCTTCCCTAAATAAGACGCCTCATTAGTGCTTCTTGTTGTCATCCGGATCTCCACAGCAACCGCCATTCGCCAACTTGCAACGGCCCAAGTGCTACCGTTTCATTCAAGTTTCCGGAACGAGACTAATGTGGAGCAGAGAAGGCGTTCATGTATAATTATCTTTGCCAGTTTTCCAACGATGGGATTATTTTCAATCTCGGTGACTTTCTCTGCGAGTTGATGAAATTCTCTGTCAATCAAGATGTCATTTAATTGCCCACAAGAAAGAGGAAAACTCTGGAGAACACTGTTGCTATAACAACCTCCATCGAGTCTAATGAGAATCCAGTTGTATTAGTCTTTTATATTTAGAGCTGTGCTGCAGTCCTCGGTGGAGAGGTGACACGGAGTCTGAGATCGACTGGGACGGCCATGAGGCATTCATGTGGAACTCGGCATCTCCACAGGTTCTCGGCTTTAAACGATATAGCCTTTCCATCGCAGGCTTGGGGGATCATTTAGCAAGCGTGGAATTCTAAGCACATCACCCAAAACATTTGTTGTTTTGTGGTAATCTGGGATTTGGTGTCACGGCTCAATTTTGCTCACATGTTTAGCCCCTGAGGCATTGATAATGAAGCCGGCTTTTTTCCACAGAAAATTTTGCAAAACTGGGACATCGTCACACGGGGGACTGAATGTAGGACGTAGGGCTTGCTGTGTTATGTGTCTCTTAAACCGCCGCCAATTTAAGATTCCAGGAGGTAGACCCTTAATTCCAGTACCACAGACCTGTAGGCAGCTTAAAACGTCTGGTGTTAGTGCTTGAGGTGGACGGGATTCCATTTGCATGTTCTTAAAGCATCCCCAGTGTGCCTTTGTCCACCTTGTGGTTGATTTAGCTCATTTCTAGGGTTTTCAAAAGACCCTTGATGTAGGTCCTGCTTCTGGACCCCAACAGAACGACCGTCAACGGGTCCATCTGGAGCGAAAGGTGAAAACGAGGTCATTCTCCAATTACACAAAGGCGTGGCAAGTCACAGCCCAGTGGAGCGTAGGCCAGGTTCTCACATCATTTCTCTGACCACGAAGCTGAAAATATGAGCGAGGAGGAAGAAACCGGCCCTTGAAAAAGATTGTTAGAGGGTGAAGGAGATGTAGGTCCATTGTTCACACTGATGGGATGAAGATAGGGCTAACAGTCAGAGTCGTTCTTCATTATGGGGTGCGAGAAGCGGAAGAAAAGAAGCGGAAGACTGCCTTGGCCCTGCTGGAGATGACAACATGCGTGTGACAAAGTGAGCGAGAGCGAGAGCGCTCCGAAAAAATAGAAAGAACACATCTCCAGGAAGAGTATAATGAAGTCTGCTGTTGGGGTTTGTCCTCTGCTTGCTCTTTTCCAGCAGATAGGTGTGAATTAGAGCTGTTCACACAGGGATTTTCTTTTGGGCGCCTTTGTTTCATTATTTTTAAATGTCAAATGTGGCTTTTTGCGTTTTCGATTTGCAGCCGATCAATAGGATGGACTGAAAGTTGCTGCTGTTTTTGTAGGAGCGTTACATCATTAAATGCGTTTTGTAGGTGCCCACCATAAGAATCCGCTTACATCAAGCGTACTGTTGGCTATGTAAAGCTTGTAGGCATGCAGGTCAGTGAGCCGAGCAGAGAGTGGGCATGCTTACGGTTTTTATAGGAACCTAAAGACATGGACTAGGAGTATTTGAAGCTTCTTCGGTAAATCGTTTCCGCAAGAATCTGTCCATTTGGTTCAAAATGATATGTGAATTCCCCTCACTGAGCATCTCTCCACTTCAGGGAATGATTAAGGACTGAGGCCATCTAGTGGTGTGGAAGGGAAGCCCACAGAACGGGTTCTCTCGCTTCAACAGCTGCCATTAATGATGGCAGCGCACACTGATGAAAATTCACACTGAAAATGACATCCACCGCATCCCAACACAGATTAGATTGCATTCCAGTGAGACTGTCACAAATTATTCCGTATGACCAGCATATTGCCTTCAGGCTCTTATTTCAAGAGGGGAAATCAGATAAGATTCTTATTTCTGTGATTTCCTGTGATTCGATTATGTTTTGTGCCCGTAAGCTTGTTGAGAAACTTTTGAACATGAACAGGAATGAAAAAGTATTATGATTCCGTTTATAAGGCTTAACACGGGAGGCTGTCGATTTTACTTTGATGGCGCCATCGGTGGAGCTCTCTCCGTTTTAGGCAGAAGTGCTGATGATATTGCGATGTGGTCCTCAAAACATGCTTTACAGTGGTCTTACAAATCACATCCGAAACCAAACAAAGGTTGAAATGCTTTGAAATGATACCACTATATGAATAGCAAGGAAATATGAGCTAATAAAAGATACATGAAACCCAACAGCAATGTTCAAATATGTGTCGTTACATCAATAACAGTAAATGATACTGTATAAATAATACTGTATTGTACTGTAAAATACTATTTTCATATTATGATACAAATTATCCAGCATTAGATCAAAAACAGGTATATATATATATATATATATATATATATATATATATATATATATA